>SZYD01001411.1:0-94280 GCA_009363875.1 Mikania micrantha
GTCTTACTTTTGAATTACAGATTAACGAGTGGAATTAAAATTGGTTGGGTATGATTATTTTGAGGTCGGGTTCATAAAAATTGTTTTAAGGTGGTCAAATGTTAGACATAGATTTGATCCCACGAAATTGATCCAACTCAACTTTGAACTCCTCCAAAGTCTCTGAGTTTATTTTATTTTATTCAGAAAAAGTTAATAAATTGTGAAATAATAATCTACTCGAAGTAAGACATACTCTAAATCATACTCGATTTCGAGTACAACGAAAATTCGTGTACTCGAACTCCGCCTATAATTAGTCCAAGTATGCCTAAAATCGAGTACCATTCCATTTCGTATACAATTTTCTTTATCCAAAGGCGATCTCGATTTTCTTGCATAGTTTTCAAAATCCACTCCAACCATCTTGTAGATCATACATAGGCGAACATAGGTATAGATTTTGAACAAGTTATGCCCGTTGAATAAAAACTTATGAGTCAAAAACGGATTTTCGAGTACTTCATTTCGTTAACAATGGGAATCTTGGACAAATCACCTCAAAATCCTCAAAATTAGAAGGGGATCTTCTTATATGTTGGTCGTCTCCTAATTCCGAGCATTTCGAGTATAATTAGGTGTTCTAAGGAGCAAAATTGAAGAAGTTTTGATGTTTTTGATGTTCTCGAAATTTTGAATTTCGAATACCAGTTTCGAATACAAATTTCGAATACGATTCAAATTTCGAATAGAACCCAATTTTCAAATACAATTCAGATTTCGAATAAAACATAATTTTTGAATACTGTTCTATTTTCGACTACATTCTAAATTTGGAGAACACCTCAAACTTCGTGAAGTCCCTAAATTTTGAAATGTTTTCGATTTCATGATTTTGTCTAACTCTTGGAATCCAAAATTGAACTTTTAACTGTTGACCTTTAACTTTTACTTCAATTTTGACTAACTTGACTTTGTTTAATTTCAGATGGCTGATTTGAGGTTTGTCTCCGACCACAGCATGCCTGCCTTTGTCGGAGATCCACCGGTGAAGCATGCTTTGTTCAAGAGCCTGGAAGACGTGCTTATTTTGTCTCCAGTGAACTATGATATCATGGAACATCCTGAGATCATCGCTGAGTTTATCCAGGACTTCTGGAACACGATCACTAAGCGCATGGACGCGAACGGCATACTCACTTTGATCGGCAAGGTTCAAGGCCAACCTGTTATCATCACAGAGCAGATTCTGAGGGAATGCCTACAGTTTGGAGACAAGGCAACCGATCCTGTTGAACTTGATCATGACTTGGTTCACAAGACGGTCTATCAGATGGGCCATGAGGGTGTCTACCCTCCTATGGAGAAAAGCTGTTACATCCATACTGGAGATATTATGCACACGTGATGACCAGTGTTTGTCTGGGAGGAAGGGCGGTTATGATGTGCTGAATCAGACTCTCATTTCATGTCTGGTGGCACTAGCTTTGGGCATGGATTTCAACTACTCTAGGATGATCTTTCACGTGCATGCCAACATCAAAGGAAAGCGAAAGGAAAGATTTGTGGCCTTCCCCCGCTTCATCCAAATCGTAATCAACAAGAGGCATTCAAACCTTGTTCCCAACATCGGCACTCTCGGGATCAAGAGGATGAGAGAAAACATTTTCTCATATATGATGATGAACACGCGAGGCAAGAAACAGTATGTCGGGGAACACCCTCTGATTAAGTTTGGAAGATTCGTTGGAGATAATGCAGTAGTGGAGGAGCAAGGAACCCCTGTTGCTATCGTTACCAAATAGCATGAAATCCCTCCTCCTGGCACAAGCACTCAGACTGGCGCGACTGCCGAGGAACTTATCTCTGAGTCGTCATCATCATCTAGTGAAGAGATTCTGATTACAGAGAAGGAGCTGGTCATCCCTCCACTTACCTGAGCAGAATGGAAGACATTCAGGACATGAATTACATGCCGACTCCTGAGTCTTCGCCGAAGAAGAAAAGACTGAAGATGATGTCAAAGCGGCCCAAGGATCCAAGATTGCTGAAGAAGACAACGTGATCATCCTCCTCGACTCCTGATCAGCCTCCTCCCCCTCCACCTCCTATACAGCCCACTCCACCTAATATTCAGACTCCACCACCTCCACCTCATACACAGTCTACTCCACCTCCTGTTCAGCCTATACCACCAATTCAGCCTATACCACCTGTAGATCTTCTGAAATTGATCTTGATCGTATAACAGAATCCTGTGAACAATCAAATATATGCGGAATCTATATTTGATCTATATGAATCAAAAAAGAAACAGACATTTCAATCATCTCTATTTCATTAATCAAGATTAAATGATTACAATGATATATAATAACACACAGTTCTCACTCACACATAGAGAATCACTCAGAGGTTTTTCATAAGTTATGACAAAATTAGACAAACCTCCAATATATACAAGCTGTCAGCCTAACCTAGCCAAACCCATAGGTTCGCCAACCGAACCTTGATGTTCGCTGGACGAACCTGTACAATCAAACCAACTAGGTTTGCCGAACCTGCTAAGGTTCGTGGGCCAGACGAACCTCAGCCAAACCTCCACAAACATGTACTAAGAAACACCCCCTTAATAGTTGCTTCCAAAATCTTCAATCTCTGTCTTCATTCTTCACTTTGAACTCCACTTGTTTCTCCACACACATTATCAGCAGCTCGAATTACAACAGACCTTGGAATCTTAGATCAGCTTCTAGCTTGGCATCTCTCTCATCTATCTCGTTTTGTACTATCATCAACTCAACATACAGATAATTAAAATCTTCCTAGTTACATCCAGAATGTATGCCCAGAGTATAACACATCCGTGCAATTGTTTGAAATTGAACTGCCATGTCTTTGTAACTTATTCCAACAGCTTGAATCCATCATCAGTAAAGATTTCAGCTACATTCAGCAAATCAATGTCTTCTTTTGAACAGTTTACTATCCATGCAGGATCCAACATCCTAATCACTCTCCATTTCTCTTCTTGTCTCAGAAGAATAGCAACTTCAGATGTCTTTTCATCATAGAACCAAAACTTGAAATAAGGATTCCAATTCTGTTCTATTCTCCTCAACCTTGGTCTTGTATAAGCTTTAGGCTTTGAATATCCAAGTAATTTGTCTTTGATTTGTGGAACAAGCAAACTCCATCCAGTCTTAGCCTCTTTCTTTAATAAGTTCTCAAATATATCATTATGTTCAATCTAAATTGGCTTTATCATCTTCAATATGGATAACTGCATACATTCAAAAGATGGTAAAGACATTATATCCAATGCTTTTCCAAAATATTGACATCCATCAGTCCTTTTGACTACATAACATCCTTTGTTCTGAATGTTTCCAGAAGTGTTGTGAAAGTAACCATAGCTTACAATTCTTCCTTTCATCTTTGACATAGATCCAATCTTGAATCTTATGAATTGTCTAGCTTGGTTTTCTTGAATTTTTTCTTCAATGTCTTCAATCATTTGCTTGAAAATGTATAAATGATCAATTATGTATTGATGTTCATCTTGATTGTCCTTCCACATCTCCATATAAGTCTTTTCTTTCATTTGATCAACTGATGTTCTTAGCACACCTCTTTGAACTTCTCAATCAAATATCTTCTTCAAAGTTTGTAAATTATACAAATTCTCATCCATTTGATCATCTTGTTCAAAATCAAACAAGATGATCACTGCTAAATCCTAAGTGTTAAAACCAGCGAACCCCCTGCGCCGAACCAAAGCTTAAACGAACCTCTTGATCAGACAAACCTATTTAATCAGCGAACCTTTCCATGAACGAACCTTGACTTTAAATGAACCTTTTGGTCAAACGAACCATGCCACCAAAGCTTCGGTTCACAAATATACAAAGGTTCGACCCGAACCTATAAAGTTCAAATGAACCTTAATGGTTCCAGCGAACCTGTACTCATTCTACGAACCTAATCCAGTTTTACAATCAATATTTCAAAACCATGAATTAGATCAAAAAATTGATATTCAGAGGTTCGCAATTAACAAATGAACAATATTAATGAAAACATTTTGTCCAGAATTCAGATTTAAAAAGGTTTTAACAAGAAACAACAGGTTCGACTAAACCTATCTTAAAATCAATAAATCTCCCAATTTAGCCGGTCAATCTTCAATTTGGCAAAAAGTTTGAGACTCTAAATTGAAAAAACTAAAAATTAACTTTTGCAGGTTTGTGAGTGTTGTCTGATAAAAGCGACGAACGTCTCAACCACGAACCTTTATTTATATACGAACCTGTTGACAAACCTTTGAACAAACCTTTGACCAATTGTTGACCGAACCTATCAACAAACCTTTCAGGCGAACCTGTCTTAAAGCTCTCAGACAAGCCTGCTAAAAACCTCTTTAACAAACCTGTTCAACAAACTTGTTTGACGAACCTGTCCAACGAACCTACTCACAAACCTGTCTAACGAACCTACTCACAAACCGTTTGAAAATCAATTTTATTTAAAATTTTCAAACAAACCAATGTTTATTGTTTCAAAAACAAAACAAATAATAAAAACTTATTGATTTAACATCAGATAAAAACAAAAAATCTTTTTGTATTTTTTTTCAATTTTCTAGAACAAACAAACTACAAATTTAATAAATCTAACTATGAAATATAAATGAACAAAACAATCACATATTTTTGTTTGAGAAAGATCCAGACATGAGATCATATTGTATTACAATCATCAACACATCTGATTGAATTAATGGATTTGTTTATTAGCAAATTACAATTCATAGATGATTGTCAGTATAATTATCCTCTTTAAGTTTAATTACTTAGTTAAGATATCAATTGAAAACAAAATCATCAAATACCTTATAATCTCCATTTACTTGAACACATCCCCGTTTTGTGAATAACTAAACAAACAAAATTGTTCTTGAAACTAATTAATTCAATTTTAACTAGCTTGATCATGTAAACACAAATTAGAATTTCTTTTAAAAACAACAAAATATAAAACAATTTGAATTTGTTCAAAATCTTGGAATCAAGGTTGATACTTTCGTATGCTTAGATGATCCAGAAAATGAACGAAACTATAATTTAAGATTAAGCTTTTAACAATCAGATCGATATTTTCATATACGCAGAGATTGTCCAAATCTTAATCAAAACCAAGAAAATAAGCTTGAATCATTTAAAGCTATAACAATCAGGTCGATACGTAAGTATACACAGAGAATGTTTCAGCTTTAAACTAAAATAAAAGAAAAACAAATTTAGAATTTCTTTTGAAAAATAAACACATGATCAAAACT
The DNA here is from genome assembly GCA_009363875.1 of Mikania micrantha. Taxonomy (NCBI): domain Eukaryota; kingdom Viridiplantae; phylum Streptophyta; class Magnoliopsida; order Asterales; family Asteraceae; genus Mikania; species Mikania micrantha. The sequence goes on from SZYD01001411.1 coordinate 5,318, forward strand.
AGTAACTTGACTTTTGTTCAAGAAACATTTTGTAAGATTAATCACCACTCATTCAGGACAAAACTAAGTACTGTATTCTAAGCATCTGTTTCTCATAAAGCATAATCAAAATGTTGTCTAATGTTATCTTAACTAAGTTATAACCTACTAACATATCATACTATGTAATTATAAATGCTCTTTAGTTTAAATTCTTGTAGGATACAGATGTGCTTCCAATTAGCAAACAATATACTATCATTTCTCACTTGGTCGAATCAATTTCTCAGAATTTTAAATTTTTTTTAATGTTTTTGTGTTTTTTATTTTTTAAATGTTTTTGAGTTTTTCAAAATTTTCTCCCCCTAAAAACTAAAACACAACACAAAAAAAATTAAAATATCTGATGTTAATTCAATAAAAATTGATTATGATGGAAGTTGATTTGTAATTACCTCACCCATGACCCGAATGCCATTTAATTTGAGCAAATACTCAAAATGGTTTTTATCAAAAGCTTTGGTGAGAAGGTCTACTCTTTGTTCATTAGTATGTATCTTCACGGCATCAATAAGTTTCTTTTCATAGCAATCGCGTATGAAATGAAACCAAATATCAATGTGTTTAGATTGTGAATGATACACAGGATTCTTTGTGATAGCAATAGCAGCCTCGTTATCAACATGAATTGGAGTTGTAAGAAAATTCAAACCATAGTCTCTCATCTGTTGTTATCAACAAAACTTGTGAACAACTACTGGCAGCCGCTACATACTCAGCCTCACACGTCGAAGTAGCAACAGATATTTGCTTTTTACACTGCCAAGAGACTAAACGCTCCCTCAAAAATTGTGCACCTCCAGTTGTGGATTTTGCATCTGTTTTACAACCTCTATAATCGGAATCACTGTAGGCATTGAAGGAAAAATTATCATCCTTAGGATACCACAAACCGGTGTGTGGTGTACCCTTCAAATAATGAAGAATTCATTTGACTGCAATCAGATGTGACACTTTAGGTTATGATTGATATCTAGCACAGATACTTGTAGCAAATACAATATTTGTTCTTGAGGCAGTTAGGTAAATTAAACTTCCAATAATTCCACGATAAAGAGTAGCATCAATTATCTCCCCCTTAATATCAGGCTCAATCTCGTGATTAGGCTGAATGGGCGTGGAAATCGGTTTTGAATCAAGCATGCTAAAATGTTTTAGCACATCTTGAATATATTTTGTCTGATGAATGAAGATTCCATCATCAGTTCTATCAATTTGTAATCCCAGAAAAAATTTGATGTCTGACATGACACTCATTTCAAATTTCTCAATCATCACCTCTTTAAACTCCAAACACAGTTGTTCATCGGTAGATCCAAAGATAATATCATCTACATAGATCTGAACAAGAATAATATCTTTGCCCTTTTCCCGATAAAACAATATTTTGTCAATCTGACCCTTATTGAACCCATGTTCAATAAGGTGAGTCGATAATGTCTCATACCAGGCACGGCCGCCTGATGAAGACCATACAGTTTGCTTTGTCTAAGAGATAAACCTGATCCCGATGGATAGGATCCTCAAAGCCCAGTGCCTGACAAACATACACTGTTTCCTTCAAAGAACCATACAGAAATGCAGATTTGACATCCAACTGAAAAACTTTCAATTTCTTGTGGGCAGCAAAAGCATGAAAAAGTCTAATTGCTTCCAACCGCGCCACAGGTGCAAACACTTCATCGTTATCAATTCCTTCAACTTATTTGAAACCTTGAACCACTAAACGAGCTTTGTTGCGAACAATTACGCCTCGATAATCTCGTTTGCATCTTAACACCCATCTAGTGCTAATTTTGTTCTCGCCTTTTGGCAAATCAACCAAATGCCAAACACCCAACTTCTGAAAGTAATTTAGCTCTCCTTGCATCGCCTCCACCCAGGCAGGCTCACGCAACGCTTCAGTAACAGTCTCAGGCTCAATTTGTGAGATAAATGCAGAATGCATCCAGAGCTCTTGACTGCCATGAGTTCTTTCTAACTCAACATACAAAATAACCTCATTAGTGACTTGATTTCGTGTTTGTACTCCAGCAGTTGGATTTCCTCTTATCTGATCAACAGGATGATTCACATCAACTCTTGTGACAGGCACTTGCGGGACACCCACATTATGATCAAGATTTGTAATATTCTGATCAATATCTTGATCATGAGAAATAGCATCTTCAAAAACATCATGATCATCATCAGATGACCAATCATCATTAATTACTTCTAAAATGCCTTCCTCATGTGGATTATTATTATCATCTTCAGAATGATGAGAAATACCTTGATCTTCAGAATTCTGCAAACCATATAACATTTGTAAGGTTATTTCATCATCAGAAACACTTGGAGACATATTAAAAGACTCAAACAGTTTGTTATAATCAAAAATCCAATCTCGTCCTTTTTCGTCTGGTATAGGTGTATGTCTTTGAACATCCACATGATACCATAATTCCACAACACCCGTACGTTTATTAAACACGCGTTTGTTAGGAAGACTGTAGCCAAGAAAGAAACCCTCTTCAACTTTAGAATTGAATTCTGAATCTTTCTTTAGCATGGTACAAGGAGCCCCCAAAGTTTCCAAGTGTTCCAAATTAGGCTTTCGATTTTGAAGCAATTCATAACATGTTTTATTGTGTCTTTTAACAATCAAAACTCTGTTAATAGTAAAACAAGCTGTAGCCACAGCTTCACTCTAAAATGTAATGGGAAATTTAGAATCAGCTAGCATTGTTCTTGCAGACTCAATCAACGTTCTATTCTTCCTTTAAGCTACACTATTCATCTGTGGTTCATACGGTGCACTGAATTGCTGCTGAATGCCTTTGGAATTGCAAAATTCCTCCATTTGGGGATTCTTAAACTCAGTCCCATTATCTGATCTTACTCTTCTCACTATCAACTTATACAATGTCTCCAACCTATTAATCAACAACACAAAATTTTCATAAGTGTCTGATTTATGCTTTAAGAACATGGCCCATGAAAATTTAGAAAAGTCATCAGTCACCACAAATCAATACGATTCACCACCTATACTTTTCACACTGATAGGTCCAAACAAATCCATGTGAAGAAGTTCAAGTGGCATATCAATAGAAAATATTTTCTTTGTTTTGTGAGACTTCCTTTTGTGTTTACCCTTTTTACATGACACACACACATCTGGAAGTTTAAAATGTTTAACTGGTACACCCTCAACTAAATGAATGTGCACAAGATGATTCATCTTCCTGATATGAATATGCCCCATCCGTCTGTGCCAAGAACGTGTATCTTGCTCAGTTGCCTTAGACACCAGATATGTCTCCACTTTATTCACTGTCTCTGCCTTTGCCATGTCAAGTACATACAAATCCTTGCTCCGATCAGCAGTCATCAGAATCCACTTCTCAGGAATCTGAAATCCTTGCTTAAGTACATAACATTTGTCTTTGTTGAACATCACTTTATATACTTTATCACAAATCCGTGACACACTTAACAAATTGTTAGTTAATTCTTTGCAGTAATTAACATTATCAAATGAAACTTTGCCATTCGTCAAACTACCAAAACCGGTAATTTGACCACCTTTGTCTCCTGCAAAATTCATATAGCTGCTTTTCATCAACCTAAAATCTTTCAACAAATTCAACTCTCCAGTCATGTGTCGTGAACATCCACTATCAACAATCCAACGACTATTGATATGGCCCATGGATGCCACCTGCACAATAAATTAAAATTTTATCAGTATCGAAAGGGATGACCCCTGCCATTTTGGCGTCGAGTCTCCATGAATGGACCCGTGCCATTCTGTTGTGAGGATCCACTCAAAGACCCATCATCACTGTTTCCAACTTCTTTCCCATAAATTTGATCACCCGACCTGTTTTTTAGTTTCCAAAATGATTTTGATTTACCATTTTGTTTTGAAAAATATTTTGAAGAAAATTTGTCAAAAACATTATCATCATCAGATGATGTCATCATCTTCACAAGCTTTTTCACATTCCTTCTGTTATCAAAAACTCTTTTTTTCTGATTATTTTCTTCTTTTACCCACACACAGTCAAGATCAAATTTTCTGAGTACTCTCATTTCATCTTCACTAGGTTTAACTCTCCTAGGACTTCCACTTGACTTACTAATTCAACTCTCATCATCCGAATTCTTCCTGATTTTATTGTTTGGACAATTTGCAGAAATATGTCCTTTGCCACAACAAGTAAAAAACTTTCGTGTTTCTCTTGTTGCAAAAGACCTAAAGCTGCTACAATCAGTAGAAATAACATCCAAATCACAATTTGCAATCAAATGACCAAATCTACCATATCTGTAACATTTTCTTTGCAGATGATTCTTTGGTTTTGGTTTATCATAATACTTAGATGAACTGAAAGGTATAGAAACAACCTTTGCAGATGAGAATCTGTTTCTCGAACCAGTTGATTTTATCTTTGAATTACTCTTTTGATTTGGAAAATTCTTTGATTTGTCTTTATGTCCAACTCCAAACTTATCAAAGAACAAATCCACTTTGTCAACCTTTTCATAAATCACATTTTGCTTTTGAAAAATGCCACTAGACTCTCCTTGATGTGTAGTAGATGACTTTACATACACAATCGGTTTGAGAGTAGTGGTTGTTTTGACTTTCATCAATGGTTTAGAAACTAGATTTGGTTTAATCACAGCCTTCTCCACTGGTTTCATCTCAGTCTTTGACTTCTGAGACTTTAGACTCTTTTTATCAACCATTTTAACTTGATAACCATTATGTCTCAAGATATCAGATGAATATTCTGATTCAGTGATGTCTGTAATGATAGGAGCATCACTATCAAGAGACACATTTTCATCAGATGATGAACCTCCAGCATTCTCAACCACTTGTTCAGACACACGTTCATTCAAAGAAACATGATGAACTTCCAAATTCAGATCAATTTGTGGTCTGGAAACATAGCTGGTAGGAGGTGGTATAGAATGAAAACCCAAGCCGGTAGTATCATTTGATGATCTTGGCATGGCAACAAAGTAATCAATGACATACTGAGAATTCTGATAATTCTCCAGCTTGCTCTTGTTCATTTCTGCCTCTGCTCTTGCTGCTGATAATTTAACCTTCAACTTTTGCACTGATTCGAGATGCACTGAAACTGCATGATTATTTAGGAAAACATTGATTTTTAACTCTTCATTTTCTTTGCTTAAGTCAATTATCTTTTTGTCAAAAGCTTTTTTTCTTGAAATTAACTTCTTGTTAGCTTCAGTGCACTCCACCAGTTCAGCAGTCAACTGAGCATTCATTTCTTTCAATTTATCAATGATCTCTAAAAGATCCTCATTTACCTCATCAACCTTCTCTTTGCCTTTGCGTGTGTCTTCATCCAAAGAATCCATGAATGCACCCATTAAATCATTATACTACTTTCCCCAATCATAACCTTCATCAGCTTGACTAACTAAAGCTTTTGATGACTCTTTAGACTTTTCTTTCTTCTTCTAATAAGCTTCTTTTGACTTGAAAGGATTTAAATTTCCTTATTTCTTCGGATTCTTACACTCTCTAGCAAAATGGCCTAACTCACCACAATTGTAATATTGAGTAGTCTTGGGATTAAATCCAAACTTGGTGTTTCGATCAAAAGTGAACTTTTTCCAGTCTTCTTTTCATATCTATTGATTGTTCTGATCACACTTGCCAATGCCCATTGAGTGTCAATCAACTCCATCTCATCATCATCAATTTGCTCATAATCTTCAAATGTAATATTTGAGTTTTCAATCTTTCCTGCTATCTGTTCATCATAAGCACTGACTACATATGACAAAATTGACATATGATCCCGAACAGCCTCCACACTTACTTTTCCTAGATTTGTTGTATTCAGCTGAACAGGAGTTATTGTTGAGTCAGACTTCTTCTCGTTCATAGAATAAGATGAACTAGAACTAGCAGATGTAGAAGTTGCAGAAGTACTCTCAGAAGTACTAGATACAAAAGCTGTTTGGATCTTTGAAGAAGAAACTGGTGGTGTAACAACAGATGCACCATATAAAGAAGGATCTTGAGTAACATTCACTCTTCTTGCTTTTCTCTTATCCTTCATCTCCTGTTCTTCTAGCTTTTGAATAAATTCTACCAATGTCATTCCTGGTAGATTTTCCCTTAAGATTAGCATCAACGAATTCCACTTTTCAGGGAACGCATCTGCAAAACAATATATCTTCTCCTCCTCAGTGTACTCAATTCCACACTTCCTTACTTCAGTCAACAAATGCCTATATCTGGTTATTAAGGCTTCAAGACTCTCATTGCCAATAAAATTGAAGTTCTCAAACTCTTTGCGTATATCAGTGGCTTTCATCTTCTTCAGCTTATTATTTCCCTCAATTCTTGCTTTCAAAGCATTCCACAAACCATATGAGGTTTTGTGTTCATCAAATTGATGAAGTATCTGATTAGGTATTGCTTGGCTCAGCATCCAATAAGCTTTCTTCTCAGAATCGTATTTCTTTCGTTGATCAACATCCAATCTCTCAAGGGTTTGATCCAAATTTGTCCCTACCACCTTAGGTCTTTCATAGGGTGATAAAATTCTTTCCCATAAATCGGTGTCAGTTCCATTGAGATGTGTCTCAAATCTTCCTTTCTAGTTCTCATAGTCTGTCAAATCAAGTAGTTTTGGAACTTTGTTCGTACTTCCAGCTTCAGTTTCACTAATCAAAATGCTATGTATCTTAGAATTTTGACTAGCTACAGCAGCAAACATCTTAGCCATGATTCTTGATTTTTATCAGCGAACCTCTTGATGAAAAATTCACTCCACGAACCTAGGTAATAGACAAACCTCAACCAATTCTTGATCTGAACGAACCTCAACTCATGAACCTGAGACAAACCTTTATCTCACGAACCTGATGCAACAAACCTTGAGACAAACATAATCTCACGAACCTCTTCAACCGAACCTCAAACGAATCTCAGAAAAATCTCTGTAACAGCGAACCTCTTGCTTCAGCCAATCACAGGTTCGGCTCACAAACCTGTTCTTCAAAATTCAAAATTTTGGAGGGAAAACCTTCCAAATTTGAAAAAAATTCTTCAAAAATCACCAATTTACACTACAAATCTTTGAATTGTAATGTTTCAAAGCAATAGATGATGAGATCACACTCAATTCAGCAATCAAACACAAAGAAAACTTGAATTTCAATCAATTTCTTGATCTTTTAAACTCCAAATGCTTGTAACTCTTTGATAAGCTTGTATAGAACTCCACCAAGTCTCTGATACCACTGTAGATTTTCTGAAATTGATCTTGATCAAATAACGGAATCCTATGAACAATCAAATATATGCGGAATCTATATTTGATCTATATGAATCAAAGAAGAAACAAACATTTCAATCATCACCATTACATTAATCAAGATTAAATGATTACAATGAAATATAAGATCACACAGTTCTCAGTCACACAGAGAGAATCACTCAGAGGTTTTTCAGAAGTTATGACAAAACTAGACAAACCTCCAATATATACAAGCTGTCAGCTGAACCTAGCCGAACCCATAGGTTCGCCAGCCGAACCTTGAGATTCGCTGGACGAACCTGTACAATCAAACCAACTAGGTTCGCTGAACCTGCTAAGGTTTGTGGGCCAGACGAGCCTCAACCAAACCTCCACAAACCTATCTATAATTTACATATTTTGATAAGCAACCTATTACAAACATGTAGTAACACCACCCCCTTAGCATAAGCCACCGACACAGCCTAAGCCACCGACATAGCCAAAACCACCACAACCACCTAAACAAAAATCACCAACTCTACCCTCTAAACCCATAACCGCCGCCCAAATTCCTGTTCCACCACCTTTCACCACATCAGATACCACCCAAACCACATCATCACCATCTCACACTCATACCCACATCTCTCACACAGAGCCACCACCATCACCAGGCAGGAGTCGGAGAGACAAATCCAAGCCACACATGCATACGCCTTCGCCTTATGCGCCTGAGGGGTCTCCAATAGATTTCTTACGGCTACAGGAGAAAGTTTTTCTGCTGGAACAAGACTCCATCACTAAAGACGACAAGATTCATGAGCTACAGCGTGCACTGGTCAGAGTCTATGAGATGTTTCGAAGACAAATCCGTGATGTCGACCGTCTGGAGAAGCAGAATAAGCGTCTGACAAAAGCTTTTCAGAAGCTTACAGGGTCAAAGCTTGATGAGGATGAAGATGATGATGATGATGATGATGATGATGATGATGATGAAGAGGTTGAAGAAAAAGCAACTGTAAAGAAAGATGACGAGAGAGAAAAGGATGGAGATAATGCCAAGGATGATCAGGGGGTGACAAAGATGGCGACAATGCCAAGGACAACAAAGGAAAGGACAGAGGATGACGATGGGGAGGTTATATGCGCCAGGGTGCAAGTTCCTTAGGGCAGCAAGATGATGAGCCCGCACAGGACGCTGCCATGAATACCGATGCTTCCGAGAATCCACAGTCTTCAGAGAAGCCTCTGGACTACTATGACGACTTATTCGAGGATCTCCCAGAGAAGTTTCTATTCGATGCATTCGGTGAAGAGCTCGGTGGAACGGGCCTAGGGGATTTGTTCACCGATGTATCTATGGACTCGGTGTTTGAGGCGGTTTGTGACCAGGAAAGACAGGAGAAAGCCGAATTGTCTGCAGGAGCATCTGCAGAGGAAAAACCAGAAAATGTTATTCTCGGTAACGTCAACAAAGATGAATAGGAGATTCTTCCACTAGCCACAGTTATTGATAGTTGGTTCGATAGGCAGAAAGATTGGACGCCTGCTCCTCCAGAAGTTAAAGCAACATGGCTAGGGGAAATGAATGAAGAACATCCAGAGCATACTTTCATTACATACGACAAAGACTTGCCTGCTGTTCGCAATGACAAGTCCAACATTAGATGTTGGATGTAAGACAAAGACAGAGATTTATATTAGGTAAAGAGAATGAATGGGAAGGTGGAATACTTCAAGAGGCCCAGGATTTTTTGCACACTGCCAAAGTTCGATATTAGGAGCATCAACAATGCGATGTTCTTCAACCACTCAAAAGACAATCAGGCCAATCTGTTCGCCAAATTTCTGAAAGATGAATGCAACAGAGACTTCCCAGTGATAAGGACAACCAAAGGAAGGTGATTCATTTCCACGTGTATTTCAGATCCAGTAAAGAAGGAACTACTACAAGTATCCACCACCACATACTGAGAAGGTCGTTCCTGTCTCATCACGAGCTCCTAACAATCCCTTAGCTAACTTCCTGTCTTGGTATTTTGACGAGAAGACACTTGCTGCAGTGATTCTCCAGAACAAAGACGACATCAATGACATCGATATGATAATTGATCCGATGGATCTTTTGAGGTTTGGCAAGGAAGACATGTAGAAGCTACTTGAGTCTCCTATCAGAGTCTATGGAGACTGGATGAAGAGCCTAAGCCCTTTACTCGTGTATTTGCGTTTTCTATGGAGCTAAAGTTGTATGCCAAAGCAGGTTCTCACTCTGTCTCGCTTCCCATCGGTTGACTTCATCAGTATAGGGGGAGTTTGTAGAGCCCAACTGAAGATGAAGACTGACAAAGTCAACTTGAGAAGAGTCGAAGACCAAATTTTGTTCTGATTTTGTTTATTTCGTGTACTTAGTATTTCGTGTACAGTAGTATTTCGGGTACTCGACCATTCTTTTGTATAGAGGTTCGAGGTCACCTAGAGTAGTAGAAATAGACATATTTTGTGTTGTATTGGGCTGGATTCTCGAGGCATGCTCTCTAGACATATTGAGGCACTGTTTCATGTACTTCACTGAATATATCAAAGTTTTGATCTTTCTTCTTGTTCTTGTGATTCTATTCGGGATTATGTACGTTGTTGAGTCATTTGATGCAGATTGGAGGCTTAAAGCTCGGTTCTTGATCTGTTTAGGGACCTACAATAGGTTATATTAAAAAGGTGCAAAGGATAGCCAGTTGTGTAGTCTAGAGGTTATGAGAATAATTGTCACATCCCGAGCCGGCGGGAGGGATAGACTTTCCCATCGGGCGGAAGGTTATTTGGGCGCGATATCGAGTGATAATTGAGATGATCAGACTGTTCACATGGTACATGATATATAATGAGAAATTCTATCATGAAATTGATACAGAATTACAAAGTTAAATTACACAATTCATGTTCATAATTTAGCTAAGTAAATCTGCCCAAAAAGAATCATTGAGTTTCTATCTTGTATCTGCACAAAATTTACAAAAGATGATTCACATATATGTCATTAAAAATATGCACAACACAAAAGTAAGCTAGTTCTTCTATAAAGTCCCACTAGCTTATGGCATGAAGTTTGGTGACTAAACATGTTCGTCACCTGAGAAAACATGCATTTAAAACAAGTCAACACCAGGTTGTTGAGTTCATAAGTTTATTAGTTAAAAACGTTTGAAATTTGTTGTTCACAATTCATGGTGTCACACGCAAGTCTTGTTTATTTTGTTTTGTCTTATCTCACGAAAATGTTCTCTCCATAGTTACGCCTACAGAATAGTATATCGTCCAATTAAGCATGCTTATATATAGGGCATACGTATCACCAATGAAGCCGCCAGCCCACCACACTCTTAACTGAACTCCATGCTACATGTGTTGCAACTATGGATACCCATTTCTAACTCACACATGTTAGCTCCCAATTGATTTTCAACCTGATATTCCCCAACATTTTAGAATAGAGACTTAATTGTCTTAGATAGCTATTCCTTAAATAATAGCCTGGCCTTTAAGATATCCCCCACGATACCTATAAGAGTGACACTTAATAGTGTCTGTGACTGTCATTAGAGACCAACCCGAAATGTAAGATATCCTCAGCGATACCTAGAGCGAGAGTTAAATGTCCCTGTGACTGCCATTGCCGACCATCCCAGAGTGTAAGATGTCCTCAACGATACCTATAAGAATGAGACTTATTTGTCTATGTGAATATCATTACTGACCAAATAGAAATGTAAGATATCCCCCTCCATGATATCCATAAGGGTGAGACTTAAATGTCTATGTGACTGTCATTTCTAACCAGTCCGAAATGTAAGATATCGTTATCGATACCTAGAGCGAGACTTAAATGTACCTGTGACTGTCATTACTAACCAGTCCAGAGTGTAACATATCCTCAAAGATACCTATAAGATATGCATATGTTCCCAAATTACTTTAGTGTTACTAATTAGAATGTTGGCACATATAGTGCCCGGTATGATCCTATTAGATTAAATAATACCATTACAATTAAAATTGAGATCTAACCTCACAAACATAAGAATTATTATAATTATCATGCACATGAAAACTATATAACTAACTCAAATAATGTCTCACACTCTTTGTTGTTGTATCACAGTCATCTTGTCCCAATGATGTGTTCTCAATGGTATAGGCACAATGTTATGATCTCTAGTGTTTAACATTGTTTTATAAGATTTTGTCTTACAACACAAAGTTAGCATATGTGGGTAATGACATCATGAAGTTATGCTATTATGATGTCATCCAGGATATCACAAGTATTTGTCTCAACTGTTATCTAAATGTCATTACTTCTCAATGTTATGTGTTCTCAATGACTTTAACCACGTGTTATAAGAGCTTGTCTTGTTACACAATGATAGTATATGTGGTGAATGATATCATCACGAAATTATGTGATCATGATTATTATTCTTGTTGTATCTAGAAATTGCCTCAGTGATATTTTAATGTCATCTCAGTGTTATAAACCCAGTGATATAATACTAATTTTAATACATTGTGTCATTCAATTTATTTGTTGACATCATGAAGTTATGTTATCAAGGTATCATCCCTGATCTTTCATAAGTGTTATTTCACACAAAATCACACATAATGATATGATAAAAAGTATGATAATAAAGAGAAAGTCTTTTACTATCTAAATCACATGACAATTGAAGTAATGTATTGAAACTTTTAAATAAATAAAAGAGTTTGCATGTTTCTTAGCTGTGCATTTAAAATAAAAAGATTAGAAAAAGGGGCATATAAACTCACTTTGTAGCTGAAGTGGTTGACTAAGTAATCAGGAAATGAACACACTCGTTGTTGTAATCAAAGCCGTGTGTTGAATTCAATGTTGTTTGTAGCTTAAGTATGAGTGATTATTTTGTATTATAACCGTAAAGTTGGTTAACTTTTATAAGCCTTTGTTATTTGGCTTACCCTTGTTCACTTGTGGTGTAATACACTAACACTTAGACAATTAGGGTAAGCTTAGTATATTGTAATGTTCTTTGTTTACCTGTTTTAGACTTGACTTAGAACCTTAACCATTTGCAAAAAGTTGAAATCATAATATTCTCAAGTATAAACTTGGGTTTTTATGTTAAAATATGATCATTACCTTTTGTTTAATTAAACTTGTTATCCTCTTCAAAATAATATAAATAATTTGTTTAAACTTGGCCAATTTATATGTTATCAAAGAAAATGTTTAGAAAATGTTTTATCAATAATAGTTATTAAAGCTTCATCAACTTTGTAGTAAAATCAATTCTCATCTCTTGAGTAACCCTAATGTTGCTTTTATCAAAATATTGCAAAGTTATCATTCTTGGATATGTTTTAAGCCATATTTTTGTTATTAAAACACTTGGTTTATATGTTATTTTGGTTTGAAATTCGTTTTGTGTAACATCTGTGCCGGAATCGTTACCGGAATAGTAAGTTGCACAGTAAACTTGCACAGTAACTCAGGCACAAACTATGTGAACTATGGTATGCTATTGATATTTGGATGCTTGACACTAAACCATTATGCTATTGTTCTGAAATCTGATTTAAACCTCATGGTTTAACAGTCAAAAACACATCAGAAAACACTGAACAGGTACACATATGTTTGATTTGATACTATTAGGTATACACGTATGCGAGGATAAACAGAACAAAACCATAACAGTTGTTGTTACAGAATGCTAAACCGACGAATTATTCGTACAGGTGACGATCTGTACGAATAGATCTGAAAGCTTAACGATCTGAAATGATGACTGAAAAGTAGAAAACAAAATCAGAAAGTGAAACGTACGATCGTGTTCGTACAGTTAGCGCTCTATATGAAAACGCGCGTAAGTGACGTTTTCTGACGAAACAAAACGGAAACGAAAAAGGAACGATAATAAATTAAGAAAATACAATATTTTAACGGTTTACAATTTTGAAACTCATCAAAAATAAATTAAAGGAACTTTTTATTTAAAACATGTATGTTACGCGCGTTACGATCCGGAAACGCAACGAAAACACGAAACGAGCAACCGAAATGAACCCTAACTCACTCGAGGTATAAATACCTTGAATGAGCTCATCTCCCTATTTTCCCTCTCCTTTCTCTCTCTAAAACCCTAAATCCCGGTTTCCTTCTCTCACTAAAATCTTTAACTTTAAACAACCATAACTTGCTCTTTCTTCACAAAATCGAGTGATTCTTGAACTAAATCGAAGCTTGTGATCTCCTCTACACGAAAGTACAAAGGATCCGACTCAGAGATCTCAGAATCGAAGGTAATCTGAGCCCCAAAGTGGCGATTTTAGGGGTTTCTAACCCATGGTTTGATCCACTTTGTTAATCGGTTTCAAGCCCTAAAACCCTAAGGAAAACACCTCAAACACACCTAGAATGAACTAGGAACATTTAGACTTGTTGTGCTAGCCAAGAGAGTCGAAATGGGAGAGCTGTACCTGCTGTGCCGAAGCACCGAATGAAGGCTGCCACAGGCCGGCCGAACGGCCAAGGCCGAATGGCTGTGGCTGACTGAGCCATTCGCTCGAGCCTCCTTCGGTCGGGGTCCTCTCATTCGCCCCTCTGCCTGCTTCGGTCGTGAGTCATTCAACTCTCACCCATTCGGTCAAGGCCCTCAGTCGATCGGTGACACCTCATTCGGCAGCCTCCTATTCGCCCAAGCTAACTACATTCGACCAAACTCAATCGGGCCAAGCCCTTCGAACACCAGACTCTTTCGGTTAAGCCACATTCAGCCAAAGGCCATGTGGCCAGCCATTCACCTAGGTGTTCCACCAATGGACTAGGTCCTATTCGGCTAAGGTTCCCTTCGGAGGGGATGACCTTTCGGCCTAGCTCAATAACACGGGGAAAGTGTGTGTGTGTGTGTGTGCGTGCACGCATGGTGTGTGTGTGTGCATGGGATAACTAGGGTTTCTAATCAAGGAACTAGCTTAAATTGAAAACAAAGTTGACAAACTTTAAAACTATTCACATCAATGTCTAAGATATAAATGTTTTTCTAGAACCAAGGCTAATTATGGCCCCCATATAACACATGGTATTTAGGGAATAACAAAGAGTTATGCAACAACCTTGAGTTTCTAGCTATTTCAAACATAGAGCATGAATATAAAAAGCAAACAAGTAACTAAATGCAAGTATAGATTAGATTTCAACATCTAACATTTAGTGATTCTATGCAACAATACAACTAAATTAGAGAATTTCCTTGGAGTTTTCTAATCTAAGTTGTATACACAAAAGATCTAAGAAACAATGGAAGCTAATAATTAATCTTAGGCTTAGGGTTAATCTAACGGGATTAACTTAATGTCTAACAAATTAAGCTATGATTTTCTTAAAACTCATTGTAATTTTATCAAACGAAAACAATAATAAACCATTCTAAATTAATTTAAATGATTTCTAACTTAAGATTTAATTAAAACAAATTGCTTTAAAAATACTTGATCAAAGTCAAAAGGGATCACGGGTTTTGTTTATGGGTAACACCTTAGACTAATTAGATGAAATCCTAGGAAACACATTAGTAACTCAGGACACTTAGTTGCACGCCGTGACCAAAACCCTAGTCTGCGTCTGTTATAACAACTTATCGTATTCGAATCTCTGTAAACAACTCAGGTGTTGAAGATACTTAAGCTAAAACTAACGAGCGTGCATTATCTGTGGTAATTCATATTTAGCAACACAGGTGAGTTCATTTGTCCCTTTTCAAACATATTTGTTTTTACCTCGGGACTGAGAAGCATGTTATACATTTTAAACAATTATTGAAATGATTATTTAATGTTTTCACACATATTCATGATGCTTATATTAACACTTAAGCTTGAAACTCTTACTTTGGAAGCTATAAACTCGATGCTTAAGTTATATGCTTGATGCTTACGCTACAAACTAGATGTTTAAACTAGATGCTGGATGCTTACGCTATAAACACCATGTTTAAACTATATGCTCGATGATTATGCTATAAACTCTATGCTTAAACTACATGCTCGATTCTAAGGCTTTGAACACTCACGCTAAATGCTAATACTTGATACACTCGTTCTAAAGGCTAACACTGTATACACTATTTCTAATTGCTAATACTTCATACACTTATTTTTTAAAAGTTAATATCTTATACTCTTAATCTTAATACTAATGTTGTTTACACTTATACTTATTTGCTTAAAACTCTCGAAGTTTTTAAATGCATAAGAAAGACAAACACTAAAACTAGGAATGCTTTTGAGAACCATACTTAAGAAATCTTGAAAACTTAAACTCAAAAAGACTCACTTGCTCAAAAAAGGCTATAATGCTTGAATGCTCGATGTGCTTGGAATACTTGAAACATTTGAATGCTCAATGTGCTTGGAATACTTGAAACATTTGAATGCTCAATGTGCTTGGAATACTTGATAATTCCTCTATCAAAACATGTCACAAGTCATATTTAGTTTCGTTATGGATGGATGCTGAATTCCTTAGGGTGTCCAGCTGTCCATAATGGTAACTCTAAAAACTTGATACTCAAATGCTACTCTGTGCGTGTTGAAACTTATGATCAGAACACATAAAGCTGTGATGGGAATTGAATGGTAGGTAAAATGCTTAATTATCATTAACAGCAATGTCCTATGTGGCTTAGTATGTGGTGGGATGGCGTCTGGGCAGGTTGTTGGCTCGACTTAGGGGTATGCCCTATATATAAGCATACCGAGCTGGATGATACAGGTGATGTTAATGAGATTAAGGTTGTTACCAAAGGGATTTTGGAATGCTATTGGGTAGATAACTTAAACTTCTAAACATGATGCTTGAAACTGTAACATCTGTGCCAGAATCGTTACCAGAACAGTAAGTTGCACAGTAACTCAAGTACAAACTACGTGAACTATGTATATACAATTGACACATGATGCTAAATACTAAACTATTATGCTAGTGTTCTGAAATCTGACTTAAACCTCTTGGGTTAACAGTCAGAAAACACATCAGACAACACAGAACAGATACACAAATGCTTGATTTGATGCTATCGTGTATAAATGTGACAATTAGTACCTGACCGCCCGGCAAGTCCGTACAGTACGTGTACTTTCCACAGTAACTATGTGTATATACGTGATTGTAAACAGTACTTGTATTAACAGAATCCTAAATACAAGAAATCGTTGTACGTATTTTCGTGTAAACTTAAATACATTAAGTACAACGTACAGTTGAAACATTAGTTGTGTTTATTAAGTGAAAGCTTAATTACAGTTAACACAACAAGTCATGAGAAACAACGGTATTCAAACAATATTCAGAAACAAATCGGTTGCGATCTGATGTCCATAGATGACAGGAATCAGATGGCCGACGAATCAGTACAAGAACAATGTGAAAACATGATGTTTAGTTGAGTCCGACAGTGAGGAAACACAATTTAAACATAAATGCAGTGTTATTTTAGAATAACGAACTGACAGTGTGTTTGCGTGGGTGAAGATTCACACAAACATATCTGTGAGTTTAGAGTTCTGAAATAATGACTGAAAAGTAGAAAACAAAAGTCAGAAAGCAAAACCATCGTTGTATTCGTTCAGGTGATGATTCGAACGAATTACGCGCGAAGGTGACGCGATCTGACGAAGCGAAAACGAAAACAAGACACGAACGAAAATAATTTTATAAAATAAAACATTTTAATGTTTTACAATTTTGAAACTCATCAAAATAATTAAATTAGTTCTTTTATTTATTTTATTTAAATTACACGTAATTTTCCGGAAACGTAACGAAAACGCGAACCGAGCAACGAAAGCGAACCCGAACACCCTCGGGGTATAAATACCCTTAAATGAGTTTATTTTCCTCATTTTCACCTCACCTTCTTCCCCACAAAACCCTAATCCAGGTTTTGAAGAGCCACCTCCATATCTCACCTTCTCTCTTCCATAACTTCTTCATTTCTTAACCAAATCACCCCATTTTTGAACCTACACGAAGCTCTCATCACCCTCTACACGAAAGTACAACAGATCGGAGCCAAACATCACTGAAAATCGAGGTATCTAAGCTTGAAAATCACGAAAAAGAGGGTTTTCACCCTTTTTGTTCTAACTTTTAATCTAACCGGCCAAATACCTTCATGCTCGAGCCCTACAACCACGAGGACCACCCTTAACAACCATCACCTTCGAAACCACCTCAATCCTTGAAATGGGGATGATGCGTGGCTAAGCCAACTGCGGCCGAATGGGATGCCCAGGCTCGCGAATGGCTAGAGCCAAATGACTCTCTCTCGGCCATAGCACCATTCGACCATGTCTCCATTCGACAACCAGCTTCATTCGACCATGGGTTCATTCGAACCTACACATTCGCCAGTTAATCAGTTGACCAGCCACTTCATTCGGCCGAACCACCATAACCAAAACCCTATTCGGCCATAGCCAACTCCTTCGGCCACCCCCATGTTTCCAGTACATTGGTTCTAGTCAAACAGTTGGCCCAACAGTGACTAATCAGGCCCAACAGTGGCCTATGCAGTTCCTGCAGCCCACTTTTACCCAGGCCCAACAGGCCACTAAGTTGGCTAATTGCTCGGCCCAGTAACTTTGAGCATGGCCTAGTAGCGCTTTCATTCGGCCCACAGAGCCAGTCCAGTTTGTTCCTAATGCCTTTAATTGGCTTAAGGCCCATTAGTCTAGGCCACATCACAAGTCAGAAGCTCAAGTTGACCAGCCATCTCATTTCCTTGGTCCAACAAATCATCCTTAGCCCAGAACTAATACCATTGGCTCAAGGGCTGATTGGCTCATGAAACAGATGTGGCCCAACAACCTGTTTCGGCCTACATAACCATCTTCAGGCCCAACAACAATGTAGTGGACTTACCCTAACAGTTGGGCCCATCTAACACCCTGCTAGGCCCAGCATAGTTCAGTTCGGCCCAAGACCTGCTAACCTGGCCCAACTACAACACTTTGGCCCACTCATATATATATTATTCGGCCCAGTTTATTTAAAAGGGATTATACACGAAATTGGATTCACAAATCTTATTCTATTACAAAGATGGTGGGCTTCGAGTTCAAGGATCTCATAGAATCTAAAATACTATGTTTTATTAAATGGAGATATATATAATGACAAGTTAAAAACAAAGTGGATATAATGTCAATAACAAAGTATGTTAACTTTAAGTTAACTAGACTAAGGATTATAAATAAGGTCTAAAATCCAAGTCAATGATTATAAATAATTATGAGGGGCAATGTGACTCAACACGACAAGGATAAAGTAAAGAAAAAGGTAAACAAATAACAAAATATACTAAGCTTAATCTAACATGATTGTGTAATAGAGTAACTCTAAAAAGATTATCAAAGGGCCGAATAACGACCGAGACTTACGAGTGTTAGCCAAAGCTTGTGGCTAACACACACATACACACACACGAAACTCTACAAATTTATACTTACGAATTACAAACAACGTGAAATCAATACAGGATCGTGAACACAACAACAAATACAATCAAGAGCGCGAATATTTCTTGTTTAGACTTAGTCAACCCCCAACAACTACAAGGTGAGTTCATATGCCCCTTTTACTTTAATCTTAACTGATTTTAACTCTCGGGGCTGAGAAACATGTTTACTTTTATTTATTTAAAAGTTTTGCTTAACATGTTCTTTATACTTTGATTATGATAATATCAAATTGTTTATTATCGCTTATCATTGTATGTATGCTTGTATGATTATGAGATAGCAGGGAAACTCAGATGATTATGATAATGTAATTTCTAAATAATCAACACCTTAGAATAACTTAGTTATAAGATGATAGCTTATAACACTTAGTTATTTCCACATGAGCAAATACTTAGACAGTTTACACCTAATTATATAACGAGAACAATCCCACATTGAGACTTTGCGATCACACGAATTACAGTAAATGATGATCATGATAACGTAACTTCATGGGATTTTTATCATTTACAGTAAATGATGATCATGATAACGTAAGTTCATGGGATTCTTATCATTTACACCTAATTAACATGATGTAATAAGACAAGTTCTTATTCGACCTTGTTAATTTCACGAGAACAATTCCCACATTGAGACTTTGGGATCACACGGATTACAGTAAATGATGATCATGATAACGTAACTTCATGGGATTCTTACCATTTACAGTAAATGATGATCATGATAACGTAACTTCATGGGATTCTTATCATTTACACATAATTAACATAATGTAATAAGACCAGTTCTTATTCAACTTTGTTAATTACATGAGGACAATCCCACATGGAGACTTCGGGATCACACGGCGGAATAGAGGTGAATGGAATGCATTGTAATCTGATTACGTGAGGATTACAATGGATTTCATTTGGGCTCTATACGTTGCATTGAGATTTCATTACAAATAGTTAACTAACACTTTTATTACATAAAAGTGAATAACAGTTAACCCCACAAGTAATAGAATAATACAAGGATCAGATTCAATTAATCTAAATTCCTTAATTCATCGAGGGTCTATCAATACTTCGGTTTGATAACTAAACCCCTCTTGCTATATTATTCTACATATGACTACACATCGGACAAGTTGGATAATTGGGAAATGGATATCTTTAGTTGTATTGCAAGTGGTGTGAAACTTGGCTGAGTATGTGGTGGGATAGCGTCTGGGACCCTTTCGTGATTCCCTATATATAAGCATACTTAATCAGGTGATACACTACTTGTACATATAACTAAGGAGAGGCCATTGGGTGGAACAGGTGAAACAAGTATTGCAAGTAACAAGCATGACATTGTGGATGTGTGCATGATCAATTCAACGTTTTCAATTACTAAATTTATGAACTCACCAACCTAGTGTTGACTTTGTTTAAATGCATGTTTTCTCAGGTGACGAACAGGTGTAGATACATATGTGCAAGTACTAAGCTAGTGGACTTTTAGAAGACCTAGCTTACTTTTGATTGCATACTTTTGGAATGACAAAACAATGAATCACTTTTGTATATCTTGTACAGATCAAGATATAAACTCATTGATTCTTTTTGATTAGATTTACTTAGTTAAATTATGATGTACAATGTAATTTAACTTTGTAATTATATTTCATGTCATGTTAGCATTTCTCAATTATATCTCATGTGCTATGTAAACAATCTGATCATTTGATTATCACTCAAGGATATCGCGCCCCGGGAACCTTCCGCCCGGCGGGAAAGTCGATCCAACCCGCCGGCTCGGGGTGTGACAGATTGGTATCAGAGCCATGGTTATAGAGAAACATAGGTCATATTACTTAAACGGTTTGGCCTAGACTATAACCTAGGGACCCTCATGTAGAAAACACAGGACATTGAACTTACTTGCATACGATACATTATTTGGGCATAAATACTAACCGATGATTTTTCGGTTAGGATCGACATGTCACAGGGACAACCACCATCACCACCTTATTCCCCTCTACCCGAGGTGGAACCAGCGACTGCTGCACTGGCAACCTTGATTATTGAGCAATTGGTTGCAATCATTCCTGAGATTATCAATAGAATCAGGAGCAGCGAAGAGTATGCTAGGGGTTTCTCACCTGCCACCACCAAAGGAAAAGAACCTGTGGAAGGTGACACCAGCAAGAAACGCAAACAACGCCCTGCCAAAAAGCAAAAGAGGACTATGAACTACACTGAGGCCACACCTATCAGTCAGGTCATGCCAGACCCGACTGTCATGGGTGGTGTGACAATCCGACTTTTTGAATTAACCTTGTTAACTGAAAATAACGAGATCACAGGCCCAACAAGGCCAAGGTAGGCCCAACAAGGCCAAAGTAGGCCCAATTGTATTTAGGAGGCCCACAAGGATTAATCTAGCCCAATAATAGTTCAATTGGCCCAATTAGTGACAATTCGGTATTTCGGGTTAATTCCGTTAACTAAAAGTTAACAAAAATCATATGAAATTATACAAAAATCAAATCAGAAGGACCAAAATTAATCAAAACAAGTGTATAAACATAAAAACCACATGGATCGAATGGGTAAGTTCATCAAAGTAACAATTTTGACTTTGCAAAGTCAAAAATTCGTCTCATACCATGATAAAATTCGAAATTCACATTAACTCGTTGTTATTAACCGAATTAAACATCCAATAAACTCACATTTATGATTATTAACAATTTTATTAGTTATTTAGGCCATGAATGATCGAATTAAAAAAAATAATAATAACAAAAGTTGAAACCGTCCCTTTCATTCATGGAGCACTTACAATTCAACTTTAAACTCCATAATTGAGCATCTAAATCTCTTAATCGGCCCACTTAGTAGCTTTTTCATATCACAATTCAAATGGAAGCACGCTAGATAGGGAATTCGATTGGGGAATGGCCGAACTCAAGCAAGTAGTCGATCTCCTTCAATCCAACACCAAATCAGGTAAAAACTGATCCATAAACAACCTAAAAGTGCCGACTAAACAAAAACATTTATCAATTTTGTGTTCTAACATCGATTTGTTGAAGTTCTAATTCTAGGGTTCCTCTTAGAAAACGTTTTGGGGGTTTTTACTCAAACGAGTTTAAAAACCCAATTAATCTATACAGAGGGTTTCGAAAACATCAATATAATGAAATCCCTATGTTATTTTTAACAAAGAATTACGAATTAAATGATTTCTAAATCCAGGGTTCATCATATGGAACGTTTTGGGGGTTTCAATGTAAACGTGATTAAAAATCAAATTAAACTACATACATAGCTTCGTAATAATGTGTTTAATGAAAACCATATGATGATTTCATTTAATTACTACGAATTGGTTGAATTCAAGTTCTAGGGTTCTTCGATTAAATCAATTTGGGGTTTTCGATGAAATCGAATTCCAAAATCAAATTAAACCTACCCACAGTTTCGAAATATCATTCTAAACAAAAGGCCTCTGTCAATTTTGTGTTTTAACAACGAATTGTATGAGATCCAGTTTTAGGGTTCTTGAGTTAAATTGATTTGGGGGTTTCGATCAAAATGAATTCAAAAATCAAATTAAACTATACAGAGAGGTTCGTAATCATCCTTTTAATGAAAACCCTCTGTCAATTTCATAAAACAACATCAAATTTTACGAATTCGATTTCTAGGGTTCTTCGGATGAACACATTTTGGGTTTTCAGTGAAATTGGGATCCATGTTCAAATCAAAACACATACACAGCTTTGAAATGATATTTCTAATAAAAGCCCCATGTTAATTTCAAGTTTTAACAGCAAATTGTATGAAATCGAATTTTAGGGTTTACAATAATAAAAATCGATTTGGGATTTTTGATACAAACGAATATGAAAATCAAATTAAAACTACTCTTAGATTCGGTTAGATCCCAGGAACAAAACCTCTATGGTTTTGGGGTTGATCGGGTTCGAATCGGGATTCAATTGGAACCTAAATGGTTCGGTATTGATATTTTTGTTACAAATCTTTCATTTTAAGTCCGTTCTGATCCGTTCAAATTTCGTTAGAACCGAAATGGAATTCTGAACAACATGAAACGATAAAATTCGCTTTCTGACCAAAAGTCTAATCACGTATACCTTTGTGTATTAAAGTGAAATCGTATACGTTTATACGATTTAAACAAACAGATTCAAAATCACGCATAACTTCATATGAATGTTTGAAACCCTCTAACATACGTATGTTGACGCGTATGTGATTTCAAACACGAAATGACATTCCAAATAACACAACGTTATTGTAAATAACACAGATTTTCCGTAGAAGATTGTCTACGCGAATTCACGAACATCTGATCATTCTACTTGCATTCAAAGGTGCGTACACGGCCCCTTTCTTATTTTAAACTGTTTTGGGGGAGAAAACATGTGCAACAAACTATTTTTAGATACATATCACTTGCATGAGTTAGCTGTTTACATTATGTGACAACATAGCAATTTGAAAGTCCTTACACACCTCGAACCGTTTAGTTTGCTGTAACGCAAAGCGTGGTAGTTGGAAATAGATCTATTAGGTTTGACAAACCTCACCTGGTAGATGGGATCTACGCAGGTGTTTGACTGACCAAACACACATTACTATTGTTATGCTAGACAATAGTGGCAAGGCAAAAACATGCTATAGCATGGCAATTTGTCAGCTTCGGTGTCGACCACTTATGTAAATAGTTTATATGACTAGCTATCATGACTGTGCATGTGTGATTATGTTATCTGCAAACTTTATATTCAAACTGTGGTTTCAACATTTGTGAATGCTTAAACCTGTGTATGCACCAACCTTTGTGTTGACTTGATTTACATGTTTTCTCAGGACACCAAGGCACAAGAAAGGACAAGCAGGGACTAGGATGTTAAGTCTCATGCATACAGTTTATATTGATTATTGATTTACAACATTGAACATTGTATTTATGGTTTTACAACAGTTACACTTTGTTATTAATTTTCAAACGCTTCCGCAAAAGTTAAACTCTGATTTTACAAATTAAGACTGAATTATGTTTAAAAGCATATAGAGGTCTTTCGTTATGTCTAATGATCTGAGATCCTGGTTTGTCACGTTCCCAAACGGTATGATTCCGTTAGTTGAAAATTGGGGGTGTGACAGATTGGTATCAGAGACATTGGTTATAGCGAATTAGGTTTGCATTGGTAGATCTAGACTATAACTGTTAGACATTAGACACACTTGTTTACACGATAGTTTGCATAGCTTCTACATATGATATTATGTAGCAGACATGACATCAACATCCACACTCATTCGTAATGAGGAACAACAAGTCGTATCATCTCCAGCATCCAGGAGGGGGCGACCTGAGCCGATGGATGACACAATTCACTACAATGAGGAGATACACAAACGACCGAGGGAGAATGGCCAGTATTGGCAGTGGATCCCTGATCTAATTCGTAGCTGGGTGCGTGAGGAGCGACTACCTCTGCCACCTACTCCTGACACTACTGCTAGTAGTTGGACATTACCTAAGATATCCACGGAGTAAACATTTGCAGCTTTTGTTGCACGTGTGAATCGGGAGATTCACAACATGTGAGAGGCAGCTGAATAGATCACTAGATTACTAAAGGGATGAAATAGGTTCCATGATTCACAAAAACAAGTCAAGAGATGAAATAGGCTCTGTGACTCACTAAAACAAGTCAAGGGATGGAATAGGCCCTGTGACTCACTAAAACAAGTCAAGAGATGAAATAGGCTCTGTGACTCACTAAAACAAGTCAAGAGATGAAATAGGCTCTGTGACTCACTAAAACAAGTCAAGAGATGAAATAGGCTCTGTGACTCACTAAAACAAGTCAAGGGATGGAATAGGCCCTGTGACTCACTAAAACAAGTCAAGGGATGAAATAGACCCTATGGCTCACTTGAACAAGTCAGGGGATGAAATAGGCCCTGTGGCTCACTCAACGAGTCAGCGGATGAAATAAACCCAATGACTCAAACAAAACCATTCTTTAGTTCGGGATTATAACTACTAGTTCCACTAAACTTCTAATTTTGACAAATGATTTGTCATTTCTTACAACACTGACGACAGCTAATAAGGTTGTAGTTTTAGCCTTGATAAGAAAATTCTTTCTAACACCTCGACAACATTCTTGTAACTCTTGGTACTTCCACATGTACGGTTTACAAGAACCACATTCTGAACTCATCAACTGTAAGATGAGAATTCAAACCTAACGTCTTGTTACACTTGAAGTGCCACCAAACGAACACTATCACTCGAGTTAAGAAGAACTAGAGTGATCGTGCGGGAAAGATTTCTGTTACCGGTACATACGTAAAGGCAAATTACATTATATGAAAACACTGGTGATCTCTATTGAGAGTTAACTATCAACTTTGGCACTTATAGGAGATACAATGACTGTGAGGCGGTCAACTCCAAACAGTTACACTAACACTCACACAATGAATGTCTTGACATCAGGTTACGTAAGAAAAGCACACTCAAGCCGAATAGCTATTCTTGAAGGATCTACACTAGACCCTATATTAGCATTCAACTCAAGTAACTATCTCTAAGTATTTCTTTGGATAGACTATCCAATCATACATCATGTGACTATTGTCTGAATCTTGATGTCCTGAATAAACTCTGAATTCCACAAAAACCAAATAGCTCAAGGTAGGAGGAACTAGAATCCTTATGTAAGGTAAATTGACGATCATGGTGCGCAACGTAATCGTGAATTTACAGGTACGCATGAATTCTGGCAAATTCTATTGCGAGCCTATTTTTCGAATCGTATACATAAAATATCCGCCTATCTTTCATTCTAGTAGTTGAAACGAATTCCGTTAATATATCGAGATTCCAACATAACATTCATCAAATTTCCAGCCGTAGTTCTGGTTACTCTGTGTTTGAGAAACACTCATAGTGAGATTTTGCACTTCACTTGGATAACTTCAAATGTATGTCAAAACATCTACTTGTGAACATCTGTAAAGATTCCCTATCAAACGAAGAACGAAATCTGATTTCATGTGTCTACTGAGCAGAGTTCTCAATGACCACAACAACAACTAGAAACACTCAAAGGATGCTTTGGATGCAAGAAGCCAGGGCATTTCAATTGAACCGCACTGGTATTAACAACAAAACGAACGAAAACAATGGTCTGAAGGGACAAGCCTTCATGATCATAAGAAGCATAGAGAAAAGCTCGACCTCACTGCAAGGACATATGTGACAAACAAATGTTAGGATCTGTGTTGTTGGATACTGGAACATAAATGAGCTTTAGATCTAATGAATTAAGTGGAATAATTGCCATAACCTTAACACCATTAGAGGTTGAATACACTGTAGAACTAGCTGATGGCAAGTTAATCATAGTAGAACATATTCCTAAAGGCTGTGTCCTAGACTTGATGGGTTAAACACTGGACATAGACCTTATGCCTATCGCATTAGGCAGTTTTGATGTAGTCATTGGCATGGACTTGTTATCCAAAAACCAGGCTGAAATAGTGTGCCATGAAAAGATAGTTCGTATACCTCCTCCGCAGGGAGAGACATGGTATGTACAAGGCGAGAAGAGCAGTACGCCACTACGTCTCATATCTTGTATGAAAGCACACAAATGTCTGCGGAAAGGTCATACGGCAGTTATAGCACTTATAACTGAAAAGCCGGTAGCTGAGAAGAAGATTGGAGATATACCAGTAGTTTGTGAATTTCCGGAAGTATTTCCAGATGACTTACCGGGATTACCGCCTATCAGACAGGTGGAATTCCGAATCGACCTTACACCAGATGCAGCACCGATAGCTAGGGCGCCTTATCGACTTGCACCGTCAGAAATGCAAGAGTTATCTACACAATTGCAAGAGTTGTTGGATAAGGGCTTTATACGACCTAGTTTTTCACCGTGGGGAGCTCCAGTTTTGTTTGTTAAGAAGAAGGACGGAACTTTCCGTATGTGTATCAATTACCGGGAATTGAACAAGATTACTATCAAGAACCGGTATCCGTTACCCAGAATTGATGATCTGTTTGATCAGTTGCAAGGTTCGAGTTACTACTCGAAGATCGATCTCAGATCGGGTTATCATCAACTAAGAGTCCAGGAGGAGGATATTCCAAAGACAGCATTCAGGACGCGCTATGGCCATTATGAGTTCTTGGTCATGCCATTTGGGTTGACAAACACTCCAGCTGTATTCA
Organism: Mikania micrantha; assembly: GCA_009363875.1. Taxonomy (NCBI): domain Eukaryota; kingdom Viridiplantae; phylum Streptophyta; class Magnoliopsida; order Asterales; family Asteraceae; genus Mikania; species Mikania micrantha. The sequence continues at coordinate 32,464 of SZYD01001411.1, forward strand.
TGGATCTCATGAATCGTGTTTGTAAACCTTACCTTGATAAGTTTGTCATTGTGTTCATTGATGACATTCTCATCTATTCTCAAACTGAGGAGGAGCACGCTGAACATCTTCGATTGTTGTTGGAATTACTGAAGCAAGAACAATTGTACGCTAAGTTCTCGAAATGTGATTTTGGGATGCGAGGAGTACAATTTTTGGGTCATATAGTCAATGAAAAGGGTATACATGTTGATCCAACAAAGATTGAAGCGATTAAGAACTGGGAAGCACCAAAGACCCCTACCGAGGTACGACAATTCCTTGGTTTGGCGGGTTACTATCGACGATTCATTGAGGGATTCTCAAAGATCGCTCAACCACTTACAGCTCTTACGCACAAGGGAACGAAGTATAACTGGACGGATAAACAGGAAGCTGCATTCCAGTTATTGAAACAGAAACTCTGCAGTGCACCGATTCTGTCCTTACCGGAAGGGACGGAAGACTTTGTGGTGTATTGTGATGCATCTGCACAGGGTTTGGGATGTGTGTTGATGCAACGTGATAAAGTGATTGCTTACGCTTCAAGGCAACTGCGACCACACGAAAAGAATTATACTACTCATGACTTGGAGTTAGGAGCAGTGGTTTTTGCTTTGAAGATTTGGAGGCATTATTTGTATGGAACTAAGTGCACTATTTATACTGATCATAAGAGTTTGAAACATATCTTTGATCAGAAGGAGCTTAATATGAGGCAACGACGATGGGTTGAGTTGTTGAACGATTACGAATGCGCGATAAAGTATCATCCAGGAAAAGCTAATGTGGTAGCTGATGCTTTAAGCAGAAAAGATACTTCAACAAGACGGGTTCGTGCACTTATGATGACGATACATACCGACTTACCTGACAAGGTACGCAGTGCTCAACTCGAGGCCTTGAAAAAGGAAAACTTGGTACAGGAATCATTACGAGGAATGGAAGAACAGTTGGATGTTAAGTCTGATGGAATTCGTTATTTCATTAATCGACTTTGGATACCTTTGTACGGAGGTTTAAGGGAACTCGTGATGGATGAAGCGCACAAGTCCAGATATTCAGTCCATCCGGGATCAGACAAGATGTATCATGATTTGAAGGCACTGTATTGGTGGCCTCACATGAAAGCTGATATTGCTAAGTACGTTAGCAAATGTTTGACTTGTTCGAAAGTCAAAGTTGAATATCAGAAGCCATCTGGTTTACTGCAACAACCAGAGATACCGATGTGGAAGTGGGAACAGATTTCAATGGATTTCATTACTAAGTTACCCCGTACACCGAGCGGTTGTGATACGATATGGGTAATTGTTGATCGATTAACGAAATCTACACATTTCTTAGCAATCAAGGAAACTGATAAGATGGAGAAATTGACTTGCATTTACCTTAAGGAAGTGGTAGCACGGCATGGTGTGCCAATCTCTATCATATCAGATCGGGATGCCCGATTTACTTCCAACTTTTGGAAATCACTTCACAAGTCATTGGGGACTCGCTTGGATATGAGTACCGCCTATCATCCACAGACCGAAGGTCAAAGTGAACGAACGATTCAAACGCTCGAGGATATATTACGAGCTTGTGTAATTGATTTTCGTTCACCAGTTTGCTGGGCTGAAATTGGAGATAGTCAGATAACAGGTCCTGAACTGGTGCACGAGACGACAGAGAAGATAGTTCAAATCTGGAACCGTATGGCAGCGGCCCAGGATCGACAGAAGAGTTATGCTGACAAACGTCGTAAACCGTTGGAATTTCAAGTAGGAGACCGAGTTCTTCTAAAGGTATCACCTTGGAAAGGTGTGATACGATTCGGCAAGCGTGGAAAGCTTAGTCCACATTACGTAGGACCTTTTGAGATCCTGAAAAGGATTGGTCTGGTTGTATATCAACTCAAACTACCAGATGAACTCAGTGGAGTTCATGATGTCTTTCATGTATCGAACTTAAAGAAATGTCTTTCTGATGAGACATTGATTGTACCATTGGAAGAAATACAAGTGGATGAACAGTTACGATTTATTGAGGAACCAGCTGAAATCATGGACCGAGAGGTCAAAACAACTTAAGCAAAGCAAGATTCCGATAGTCAAAGTTCGGTGGAATTCAAGACGTGGTCTTAAATTCACATGGGAACGAGAAGACCAAATGATGAAGAAGTATCCTCATCTGTTCAAAACAACAACTACAAACACTGAGAGCGCACGTTAAATTTCGGGACGAAATTTCCTTCAACAAGGGGATGACGCGATGTTTCACACATCAACACTACAAATTTCAAACTAACTGTAAGCACAAACACTTTATTCAATTGGTTTTGTTATAAACATTTGTGCTACATTACATTTTATATATTTTATGTGCTACATTTCATATGTTACATGTTATGGTAGTACATACATGAGTAGTTACACACATTTTGCTATGTGCGGGGTTGTATAGTACAAACAGTTACAGACACTCACTATGTGTGAGGTTACACAACACAGTATGATCAAACACAAACAGTCACAGTTAGGTGAACTAACTAGTGTACACGCAAACAGTCACATTGAACGATCACATTTACTTGTGATGTTGCAAGCATTAGATTTTGTGTGTGAATACACACAAGCACACGGAATGATCAAACCACACTAACATGTACGATTTAAACTCGTAAGTAGTTTCCTAACTACTCCTAACATTTACTAATTTTCGGGACGAAAATTCCTTCAACAAGGGGATGATGTGACAATCCGACTTTTCGAATTAACCTTGTTAACTGAAAATAACGAGATCACAGGCCCAACAAGGCCAAGGTAGGCCCAACAAGGCCAAAGTAGGCCCAATTGTATTTAGGAGGCCCACAAGGATTAATCTAGCCCAATAATAGTTCAATTGGCCCAATTAGTGACAATTCGGTATTTCGGGTTAATTCCGTTAACTAAAAGTTAACAAAAATCATATGAAATTATACAAAAATCAAATCAGAAGGACCAAAATTAATCAAAACAAGTGTATAAACATAAAAACCACATGGATCGAATGGGTAAGTTCATCAAAGTAACAATTTTGACTTTGCAAAGTCAAAAATTCGTCTCATACCATGATAAAATTCGAAATTCACATTAACTCGTTGTTATTAACCGAATTAAACATCCAATAAACTCACATTTATGATTATTAACAATTTTATTAGTTATTTAGGCCATGAATGATCGAATTAAAAAAAATAATAATAACAAAAGTTGAAACCGTCCCTTTCATTCATGGAGCACTTACAATTCAACTTTAAACTCCATAATTGAGCATCTAAATCTCTTAATCGGCCCACTTAGTAGCTTTTTCATATCACAATTCAAATGGAAGCACGCTAGATAGGGAATTCGATTGGGGAATGGCCGAACTCAAGCAAGTAGTCGATCTCCTTCAATCCAACACCAAATCAGGTAAAAACTGATCCATAAACAACCTAAAAGTGCCGACTAAACAAAAACATTTATCAATTTTGTGTTCTAACATCGATTTGTTGAAGTTCTAATTCTAGGGTTCCTCTTAGAAAACGTTTTGGGGGTTTTTACTCAAACGAGTTTAAAAACCCAATTAATCTATACAGAGGGTTTCGAAAACATCAATATAATGAAATCCCTATGTTATTTTTAACAAAGAATTACGAATTAAATGATTTCTAAATCCAGGGTTCATCATATGGAACGTTTTGGGGGTTTCAATGTAAACGTGATTAAAAATCAAATTAAACTACATACATAGCTTCGTAATAATGTGTTTAATGAAAACCATATGATGATTTCATTTAATTACTACGAATTGGTTGAATTCAAGTTCTAGGGTTCTTCGATTAAATCAATTTGGGGTTTTCGATGAAATCGAATTCCAAAATCAAATTAAACCTACCCACAGTTTCGAAATATCATTCTAAACAAAAGGCCTCTGTCAATTTTGTGTTTTAACAACGAATTGTATGAGATCCAGTTTTAGGGTTCTTGAGTTAAATTGATTTGGGGGTTTCGATCAAAATGAATTCAAAAATCAAATTAAACTATACAGAGAGGTTCGTAATCATCCTTTTAATGAAAACCCTCTGTCAATTTCATAAAACAACATCAAATTTTACGAATTCGATTTCTAGGGTTCTTCGGATGAACACATTTTGGGTTTTCAGTGAAATTGGGATCCATGTTCAAATCAAAACACATACACAGCTTTGAAATGATATTTCTAATAAAAGCCCCATGTTAATTTCAAGTTTTAACAGCAAATTGTATGAAATCGAATTTTAGGGTTTACAATAATAAAAATCGATTTGGGATTTTTGATACAAACGAATATGAAAATCAAATTAAAACTACTCTTAGATTCGGTTAGATCCCAGGAACAAAACCTCTATGGTTTTGGGGTTGATCGGGTTCGAATCGGGATTCAATTGGAACCTAAATGGTTCGGTATTGATATTTTTGTTACAAATCTTTCATTTTAAGTCCGTTCTGATCCGTTCAAATTTCGTTAGAACCGAAATGGAATTCTGAACAACATGAAACGATAAAATTCGCTTTCTGACCAAAAGTCTAATCACGTATACCTTTGTGTATTAAAGTGAAATCGTATACGTTTATACGATTTAAACAAACAGATTCAAAATCACGCATAACTTCATATGAATGTTTGAAACCCTCTAACATACGTATGTTGACACGTATGTGATTTCAAACACGAAATGACATTCCAAATAACACAACGTTATTGTAAATAACACAGATTTTCCGTAGAAGATTGTCTACGCGAATTCACGAACATCTGATCATTCTACTTGCATTCAAAGGTGCGTACATGGCCCCTTTCTTATTTTAAACTGTTTTGGGGGAGAAAACATGTGCAACAAACTATTTTTAGATACATATCACTTGCATGAGTTAGCTGTTTACATTATGTGACAACATAGCAATTTGAAAGTCCTTACACACCTCGAACCGTTTAGTTTGCTGTAACGCAAAGCGTGGTAGTTGGAAATAGATCTATTAGGTTTGACAAACCTCACCTGGTAGATGGGATCTACGCAGGTGTTTGACTGACCAAACACACATTACTATTGTTATGCTAGACAATAGTGGCAAGGCAAAAACATGCTATAGCATGGCAATTCGTCAGCTTCGGTGTCGACCACTTATGTAAATAGTTTATATGACTAGCTATCATGACTGTGCATGTGTGATTATGTTATCTGCAAACTTTATATTCAAACTGTGGTTTCAACATTTGTGAATGCTTAAACCTATGTATGCACCAACCTTTGTGTTGACTTGATTTACATGTTTTCTCAGGACACCAAGGCACAAGAAAGGACAAGCAGGGACTAGGATGTTAAGTCTCATGCATACAGTTTATATTGATTATTGATTTACAACATTGAACATTGTATTTATGGTTTTACAACAGTTACACTTTGTTATTAATTTTCAAACGCTTCCGCAAAAGTTAAACTCTGATTTTACAAATTAAGACTGAATTATGTTTAAAAGCATATAGAGGTCTTTCGTTATGTCTAATGATCTGAGATCCTGGTTTGTCACGTTCCCAAACGGTATGATTCCGTTAGTTGAAAATTGGGGGTGTGACAGGTGGAAAGATTTACAAGGGAAAGGCCCCTCTTTGTCAACTCTGCCAATATCATCACCATGACAAAAACCAGTGTCGTCAGTGCACACGCTGTGGAAGAGTAGGACACTGGGCTGCTTATTGCAAAACCTCAATCAGGTCAAATCTCCGTCAATACACAGGTAATCACCCCAAGTGTAACGAGTGCGGATTTCATCATGCTAGGAACAATTCCTGCAGCCATTGTCTGAACTGTGGAAAGAAGGGGCATCTGATTCACCGATGTCGAAGCCTTCCAACCTAGAATCAGAATCATGGAGCAAGCACATCTACTTCTTCTCAACACAAACACCACTGCTACACCTGCGGAATACTTGGACATTCCGCAAGAAACTGCCCTATGAGGAAGTCTCCAGCAGCTCCAACAGTTCCAACTGCATCAGCCAACACCTCCCAGCACCAGATGTGCACACGGGGTCGGATGACTCCGAATGTATGTCATTTTTATCATGTGTATTAAACTATGTAGGATATTAAAATTTTATATATATATTATAGGGAATTAGTAACATAACTAAGGATAACTGTAGATTAATTAGGTGCCAATTAGATAACAAAATGTAGCATAATTAATACCTACGTTTGAATGGAGATTGATCAAATTCGGGAGATTAATGAAGATCAAGTTAAACACAGTGGCGAGATAATATCGTGCATGAAGGCACACAAAGGTTTATGAAAACAATGCGCTGCATTCCTAGCTCACATGATCGAGAAAGACAAGAAGGCGATCAAGAGTCAAGATGTACCAATTGTGAAGGACTTCGCAGAAGTATTTTCGGATAATTTACCGGGACTGCCACCCGAGAGATCGGTGCAGTTCCGAATCGAATTGATTCCGGGAGCAACTCCTGTAGCCAAGTCTCCCTACAGACTCGCACCATCGGAGATGCAAGAGTTGTCTAACCAATTGCAAGAACTTCTCGATAAAGGATTCATCCGCCCGAGCTTTTCACCGTGGGGAGCTCCGGTTCTTTTTGTCAAAAAGAAGGATGGAACTTTCAGAATGTGCATTGATTATCGAGAGCTTAACAAACTCACCATCAAGAATCGGTACCCGTTACCGAGGATTGATGATCTGTTTGATCAGTTACAGGGAGCACTGTACTTTTCAAAGATAGACCTGAGATCAGGTTATCATCAACTCCGGATACAGGAAGAAGATATACCCAAGACGGCTTTTCGTACCCGATATGGACACTACGAATTCATGGTGATGCCATTCGGTTTAACGATCGCACCGGCTGTGTTCATGGATTTGATGAACCGGGTGTGCAAGCCGCATCTGGATCAGTTTGTTATTGTGTTCATTGACGATATACTGATTTATTCAAAGAACGAGAAGGAACATGAACAACACCTCAAGACAGTTTTGGAGCTTCTAAAAGCAGAACGACTCTATGCCAAGTTCTCCAAGTGTGAATTTTGGTTAAGGGAAGTTCAGTTCTTGGGTCACGTGATTAACAGTAATGGTATTCACGTGGATCCTGCCAAGATTGAAGCAATGAAGAACTGGGATGTGCCTACAACACCGACAGAGATCCGATCATTTTTGGGATTGGCAGGTTATTACAGGAGATTCATTGCGAATTTCTCTAATATAGCCTTGCCTCTCACCAAACTCACACAGAAGTCTAAACCTTTTGTGTGGACTCAAAAACAAGAAGAGGCATTCCAGACACTAAAACAAAGATTGTGCAATGCTCCAATCTTAACACTCCCAGAAGGCAGTGATGACTTTGTAGTTTATTGTGATGCTTCCCATCAGGGACTCGGATGTGTTTTGATGCAACGAGATAAAGCCATTGCTTATGCCTCACGACAGCTGAAGATACACGAGAAGAATTACACGACACACGATCTTGAACTGGGAGCTGTTGTTTTTGCACTAAAGATTTGGAGACATTACCTTTATGGTACCAAATGCACTATCTTCACTGATCACAAGAGTTTACAGCACATATTTGATCAGAAGGAGCTTAACATGAGACAGAGACGTTGGGTTGAGCTCCTGAACGATTACGATTGTGTGATCAAATACCATCCGGGCAAAGCAAATGTTGTTGCAGATGCTTTGAGTCGGAAGGAAAGAGTCAAACCCTTACGCGTTCGCGCCATGGGAATGACAGTGCAAACAAGTTTGAGAGATCACATTTTACAAGCACAACAAGAGACAATGGCAAGAGACAATCTGAAACGCGAGCTCGATTGTGGAGCCGAGAAACATTTCAAGACAAAACAGGACGGAGTTATCTATTATCTGGATCGTGTTTGGATTCCAGCAGTAGATGAACTTCGAACACTCATTCTTGACGAGGCACACAAGTCACGTTAGTCAGTTCATCCTGGTGCCGATAAGATGTACCAAGATCTTAGGTCATTTTATTGGTGGCCGGGTATGAAGAAAGACATTGCCACTTATGTTGGTAAATGTATCACATGTGCCAAGGTCAAAGCAGAACACCAGAAACCTTCGGGTTTGCTGGAACAACAAGAGATTCCACAATGGAAGTGGGGACAAATAGCTATGGATTTCATTACCAAGCTACCCCGCACTTCCAGCGGACACGATTCGATTTGGGTCATCATTGATAGATTGACCAAGTCCGCACACTTCTTGCCGATCAGAGAGACGTAAAAGATGGAGAAACTAGCGAGACTATACATTGACGAAATAGTAGTGAGGCACGGGGTGCCATTGTTTATTATTTCAGACCGGGACAGTCGATTTACTTCGCGGTTCTGGCAATCATTACAACAATCCTTAGGGACAAGTGTTAACTTGAGCCCCGCTTACCATCCACAAACGGATGGACAAAGCGAACGCACCATTCAAACCCTAGAGGATATGTTGAGAACATGCATCCTAGACTTCGGTGGAAGTTGGGATACTTATTTACCACTCATTGAGTTCTCCTACAACAATAGCTACCACAGCAGCATTGGATGTGCTCCGTTTGAAGCACTCTATGGTAGAAAATGTCGGTCTCCGATTTGTTGGACCGAAGTGGGAGACAACAGAATCACTGGGCCTGAACTTATTCAAGAAACTACTGATAAGATAGCCCAGATACAACAGAGATTACAAGCAACACGTAGTCGCCAAAAGAGTTACGCAGACAAACGGCGCAAGCCTTTGGAATTCGATGTGGGTGACCGAGTTATGTTGAAAGTGTCCCCATGGAAAGGCGTAGTTCGTTTTGGGGCTAAGGGCAAGCTAGCACCCAGGTATGTCGGACCGTTTGAGATCATTGAACGCATAGGTCCTGTGGCATACAGACTCAGACTCCCTGAGGAGCTCAGTGGAGTACACGATGTGTTTCATGTATCAAATCTCAAAAGGTGTTTAGCAGACGAGTCATTGATCATATCATTGGAAGAAATACAAGTTGATGAGCAGTTACATTTCATTGAAGAACCTGTAGACATTATGGAACGTGAAGTCAAGAGACTGAAACGAAGTCGTATCCCTATTGTAAAGGTTCGATGGAACTCCAAGCGTGGACCAGAATTTACTTGGGAACGCGAGGACAACATGAAAGCAAAGTATCCCCACCTATTCGAGAAGTAAAGACCGATCTTTATGCTTAAATTTCGGGACGAAATTTCTTTAACAAGGAGAGACTGTGACAACTAGTACCCGACCGCCCGGCAAGTCCGTACAGTACGTGTACTTTCCACAGTAACTATGTGTATATACGTGATTGTAAACAGTACTTGTATTAACAGAATCCTAAATACAAGAAATCGTTGTACGTATTTTCGTGTAAACTTAAATACATTAAGTACAACGTACAGTTGAAACATTAGTTGTGTTTATTAAGTGAAAGCTTAATTACAGTTAACACAACAAGTCATGAGAAACAACGGTATTCAAACAATATTCAGAAACAAATCGGTTGCGATCTGATGTCCATAGATGACAGGAATCAGATGGCCGACGAATCAATACAAGAACAATGTGAAAACATGATGTTTAGTTGAGTCCGACAGTGAGGAAACACAATTTAAACACAAATGCAGTGTTATTTCAGAATAACGAACTGACAGTGTGTTTGTGTGGGTGACGATTCACACAAACATATCTGTGAGTTTAGAGTTCTGAAATAATGACTGAAAAGTAGAAAACAAAAGTCAGAAAGCAAAACCATCGTCGTATTCGTTCGGGTGACGATTCGAACGAATTACGCGCGAAGGTGACGCGATCTGACGAAACGAAAACGAAAACACGACACGAACGAAAATAATTTTATAAAATAAAACATTTTAATGTTTTACAATTTTGAAACTCATCAAAATAATTAAATTAGTTCTTTTATTTATTTTATTTAAATTACACGTAATTTTCCGGAAACGTAACGAAAACGCGAACCGAGCAACGAAAGCGAACCCGAACACCCTCGGGGTATAAATACCCTTAAATGAGTTTATTTCCTCATTTTCACCTCACCTTCTTCCCCACAAAACCCTAATCACGGTTTTGAAGAGCCACCTCCATATCTCACCTTCTCTCTTCCATAACTTCTTCATTTCTTAACCAAATCACTCCATTTTTGAACCTACACGAAGCTCTCATCACCCTTTACACGAAAGTACAACAGATCGGAGCCAAACATCACTGAAAATCAAGGTATCTAAGCTTGAAAATCACGAAAAAGAGGGTTTTCACCCTTTTTGTTCTAACTTTTAATCTAACCGGCCAAATACCTTCATGCTCGAGCCCTACAACCATGAGGACCACCCTTAACAACCATCACCTTCGAAACCACCTCAATCCTTGAAATGGGGATGATGCGTGGCTAAGCCAACTGCGGCCGAATGGGATGCCCAGGCTCGCGAATGGCTAGAGCCGAATGACTCTCTCTCGGCCATAGCACCATTCGACCATGTCTCCATTCGACAACCACCTTCATTCGACCATGGGTTCATTCGAACCTACACATTCGCCAGTTAATCAGTTGACCAGCCACTTCATTCGGCCGAACCACCATAACCAAAACCCTATTCGGCCATAGCCAACTCCTTCGGCCACCCCCATGTTTCCAGGTTCATTCGGTGGGCCTAGGGGGCTGCTTGGCCCAGTCATACGGCCCAACACACTATCCTAAACTGCCTTGGCCCAGTACATTGGTTCTAGTCAAACAGTTGGCCCAACAGTGACTAATCAGGCCCAACAGTGGCCTATGCAGTTCCTGCAGCCCACTTTTACCCAGGCCCAACAGGCCACTAAGTTGGCTAATTGCTTGGCCCAGTAACTTTGAGCATGGCCCAGTAGCGCTTTCATTCGGCCCACAGAGCCAGCCCAGTTTGTTCCTAATGCCTTTAATTGGCTTAAGGCCCATTAGTCTAGGCCACATCACAAGTCAGAAGCTCAAGTCGACCAGCCATCTCATTTCCTTGGTCCAACAAATCATCCTTAGCCCAGAACTAATACCATTGGCTCAAGGTCTGATGGGCTCATGAAACAGATGTGGCCCAATAACCTGTTTCGGCCTACATAACCATCTTCAGGCCCAACAGCAATGTAGTGGACTTACCCTAACAATTGGGCCCATCTAACACCCTGCTAGGCCCAGCTTAGTTCAATTCGGCCCAAGACCTGCTAACCTGGCCCAACTACAACACTTTGGCCCACTCATATATATTATTCGGCCCAGTTTATTTAAAAGGGATTATACACGAAATTGGATTCACAAATTTTATTCTATTGCAAAGATGGTGGGCTTCGAGTTCAAGGATCTCATAGAATCTAAAATACTATGTTTTATTAAATGGAGATATATATAATGACAAGTTAAAAACAAAGTGGATATAATGTCAATAACAAAGTATGTTAACTTTAAGTTAACTAGACTAAGGATTATAAATAAGGTCTAAAATCCAAGTCAATGATTATAAATAATTATGAGGGGCAATGTGACTCAACACGACAAGGATAAAGTAAAGAAAAAGGTAAACAAATAACAAAATATACTAAGCTTAATCTAACATGATTGAGTAATAGAGTAACTATAAAAAGATTATCAAAGGGCCGAATAACGACCGAGACTTACGAGTGTTAGCCAAAGCTTGTGGCTAACACACACATACACACATACACGAAACTCTAGAAATTTATACTTACGAATTACAAACAACGTGAAATCAATACAGGATCGTGAACACAACAACAAATACAATCAAGAGCGCGAATATTTCTTGCTTAGACTTAGTCAACCCCCAACAACTACAAGGTGAGTTCATACGCCCCTTTTACTTTAATCTTAACTGATTTTAACTCTCGGGGCAGAGAAACATGTTTACTTTTATTTATCTAAAAGTTTTGCTTAACATGTTCTTTATACTTTGATTATGATAATATCAAATTGTTTATTATCGCTTATTATTGTATGCATGCTTGTATGATTATGAGATAACAGGGAAACTCAGATGATTATGATAATGTAATTTCTAAATCATCAACACCTTAGAATAACTTAGTTATAAGATGATAGCTTATAACACTTAGTTATTTCCACATGAGCAAATACTTAGACAGATTACACCTAATTATATAACGAGAACAATCCCACATTGAGACTTTGGGATCACACGGATTACAGTAAATGATGATCATGATAACGTAACTTCATGGGATTTTTATCATTTACAGTAAATGATGATCATGATAACGTAACTTCATGGGATTCTTATCATTTACACCAAATTAACATGATGTAATAAGACAAGTTCTTATTCGACCTTGTTAATTTCATGAGAACAATTCCCACATTGAGACTTTGGGATCACACGGATTACAGTAAATGATGATCATGATAACGTAACTTCATGGGATTCTTATCATTTACAGTAAATGATGATCATGATAACGTAACTTCATGGGATTCTTATCGTTTACACCTAATTAACATGATGTAATAAGACAAGTTCTTATTCGACCTTGTTAATTTCACGAGAACAATTCCCACATTGAGACTTTGGGATCACACGGATTACAGTAAATGATGATCATGATAACGTAACTTCATGGGATTTTTATCATTTACAGTAAATGATGATCATGATAACGTAATTTCATGGGATTCTTATCATTTACACATAATTAACATAATGTAATAAGACCAGTTCTTATTCGACCTTGTTAATTTCACGAGAACAATCCCACATTGAGACTTTGGGATCACACGGATTACAGTAAATGATGATCATGATAACGTAACTTCATGGGATTCTTACCATTTACAGTAAATGATGATCATGATAACGTAACTTCATGGGATTCTTATCATTTACACATAATTAACATAATGTAATAAGACCAGTTCTTTTTCAACTTTGTTAATTACATGAGGACAATCCCACATGGAGACTTCGGGATCACACGGCGGAATAGAGGTGAATGGAATGCATTGTAATCTGATTACGTGAGGATTACAATGGATTTCATTTGGGCTCTATACGTTGCATTGAGATTTCATTACAAATAGTTAACTAACACTTTTATTACATAAAAGTGAATAACAGTTAACCCCACAAGTAATAGAATAATTCAAGGATCAGATTCAATTAATCTAAATTCCTTAATTCATCGAGGGTCTATCAATACTTCGGTTTGATAACTAAACCCCTCTTGCTATATTATTCTACATATGACTACACATCGGACAAGTTGGATAATTGGGAAATGGATATCTTTAGTTGTATTGCAAGTGGTGTGGAACTTGGCTGAGTATGTGGTGGGATAGCGTCTGGGCTTGACCCTTTCGTGATTCCCTATATATAAGCATACTTAATCAGGTGATACACTACTTGTACATATAACTAAGGAGAGGCCATTGGGTGGAACAGGTGAAACAAGTATTGCAAGTAACAAGCATGACATTGTGGATGTGTGCATGATCAATTCAACGTTTTCAATTACTAAATTTATGAACTCACCAACCTAGTGTTGACTTTGTTTAAATGCATGTTTTCTCAGGTGACGAACAGGCGTAGATACATATGTGCAAGTACTAAGCTAGTGGACGTTTAGAAGACCTAGCTTACTTTTGATTGCATACTTTTGGAATGACAAAACAGTGAATCACTTTTGTATATCTTGTACAGATCAAGATATAAACTCATTGATTCTTTTTGATTAGATTTACTTAGTTAAATTATGATGTACAATGTAATTTAACTTTGTAATTCTATTTCATGTCATGTTAGCATTTCTCAATTATATCTCATGTGCTATGTAAACAATCTGATCATTTGATTATCACTCAAGGATATCGCGCTCCGAGAACCTTCCGCCCGGCGGGAAAGTCGATCCAACCCGCCGGCTCAGGGTGTGACAATAAACGTATGCGAGGATAAACAGAATAAAACCATAACAGTTGTTATTACATAATGCTAAACCGACGAATTATTCGTATAGGTGACGATCTGTACGAATAAATCTGAAAGTTTAACTATCTGAAATGATGACTAAAAAGTAGAAAGCCAAATCAGATAGTGAAAGGTATGATCGTATTCGTACAGTTAGCGCTCTGTACGAAAACGCGGGTAAGTTACGTTTTCTGATGAAACGACGAAAATAAATGATTACGAACGTTTAAAATAATAAAAATAAAATAAAAATAATATTTATTAGTAAATTTCACTTAAAAAGATTTAAGTTAAACTATTTTTATAAAACTACGCGAAATTAACATTAAATAATGAAATAACGTGGTTTAACGGTCTAATTGCGAACGAAACATAAAAAAAAATCAAAAAATAAGTAAAATATAATATTTTACATTTTATCATTTTGAAACTCATGAAAACAATCCAAGAGACCTAAATTACATGTTCAACTATTTAATTACGCAACCGTAGTAACGCGCGCGTAAAAATACACGAAAACGACACCGAGCGAGACCAAACACGCGGGGAACCACTCGGGGTATAAAAACCCATTTATCCTCTTCATCTTCTTCATATGTGACAGCCATATACTCTCTCTCTAACCCCAAATCCGGTTTTGCGATTTTCACAAGAACTCCCCACAAAAACCATCATAACTTCTTCGTTTCTTAACCAAATCATGCAAATAATATATCGAAATGACGGTATCGACGAGGGGAAGCTGAAAGTACAAGTGATCGGAGCTAGTTTGAGCTAAATCATCCAGAATCTTAGAGAGAAGTTTCTACAGAAAAAGGTATGTTTTCACTGTTTTGTAGCTTGAACTTGAAACCGGTTTTCTCACTTTCACGGCCATTAGATGCGCACAAAACCTGACTAGAAACATCAGAAACATGTTAAAGTTATGTATATAAGGATCGAAGATGACTAGATTAGCTGAAAACGTTAGTCTGGGTGGAAAAGTACACGAGAAGGTTCGACTCTTTTGAAAGTTTCTTTTATTTCAGCACTTATATTTTGAAAACGGTTTTGACCAGTGAAATCAGTCACGATGGGACTGAGAATGTGATAGGAATACTTGGTTTATGATAGAATGAAGTTAGGAAAGTGTAACGTTTACGAAATTTGTAAAAACCATTTATATTTAATAAAGCGATTATGACGTCATTGGGAATTTTATTATTATTATTGATTGTATTTATTAATTCAAGCAAAAAAAAAAAAAACAAGATAATTAATTTTATTATAAGGTTTAGAAATTATTTACAATTTTTATAAAATAAACAAATAAATTTTTACTTATAAATTTTTTATAAACTTTATTTCATAACTAAATAAATAATAACAATTATCATGTTTTAAAATTTTATAGTATAACACAAAAATAATGTTTTTATAGAAATATAATAAATTTATATTAATTGTGAAGTGTGAAATTTTTTTTAATTTATAACAATTTAAAACAATGATTTATAAAGGTTTAGGGTTAAAAGTGTAAAAACCTGAAAGTATTATTTAAAGGAAACTTGGGAGGGGCCAAACCTGCAAATAACCCAAAGTCCTTTTTCCTCCTCACCCGGTTTCTTCACCCAGACCCGTTTCCGACCCATTCTCGACCCACATTCGTCCCATGCGATTCCAACGCGATGACAGCTAATCAGAGGTATATTAGGAATGTATACGATACGCGTAATTGTTTGCAATCGGTTTAAATGGCTGATAACAAATCATTAAAACGCAAATCTTGTTTCTAAAAATGAGAACCACGACCAAAATTCAAATTCGATGCATTCGGTTATAAAAATTCAATTTATTCGACCAACACAATCCTTTAACACTCACGAAATTGTCTGGGCGCTCCAACCATCTTTACAAACAATCTGGAACAAGAAATCAAGAGTTCAAGTCTATCGTTCGGTCGTATCCTCCCTCTCATACGAAATCAGTCAATTTCTAATCACAAGTTAGTGATATATATCTCTTTGAGTTCGGTTTCGAACCACAAATGAAAGCCCTATGCTTTCTGGAACAATCGAGTTCATCAGAAACCGAATTCAGATGAAATAGGATCTAGGGTTTTCGTTTGTTCTTGGTTAAGAATTGGGCAACCGTTTCAGCTTATGTTAAAACGAATCAAAACCCATTTCCTTTGCAGACTAAGGTCTAGATCAATCGGTTAAGCACACATTGTTTGGGGGTAATGGTCGCGGGTTCGAACCCCCTAACCGGGTTTGGAACCGGTTTTTGCTCCATTTTGACATTTTAAACTTTATTTATTTATTTATTTTTTATTTGAACAAAAAAATATTTTTACAAAAATCATTATTAATCTGTAAAAAAAAAAGGGTTATATAAATTAATAAATGATTTATAATAGTAACTTTTATTATCAATTATTTATTTATTTATTTATTTTTACTTAATTATTCATTTATTAATAATAAAATACTTTAATATGTTTTGTAAAATTTACATAAGTAAGTTTTATAAACTTATAACTTCTTAGACCATTTATTTATTAATTTATTTATTCATTTATTTATTTATTTATTTATTTATTTAGTTATTGAATTATTTATATGTTCTACTTAATTATTTACATATAAATGTAATGATAAAATAACTTAACAAAGTTTTATAAAGTTTCATAAATAAATAAATAAGTTTCATAGACTTATTTATTTAATTATTTAATTACAACTCGTTATCTCATTTACTTAGTTAATTATTTATTTATTTATTTATTTATCTACAACTATTTATTACATTTATTTAGTTATTTATTTATTTATTTACAACTCTTTATATCATATATTTAGTTATTTATTTATTTAACAATTCTTTATCTCATTTATTTATTTATTTTTTATTCCTACTCGTAAACCTATTCTTATTTATTTATAATAAATGTTATAAACATAATACTTGAATATGTTTATACAAGAATGATCAAAATAAATTGTTTTAAATCAATATTTAAATTTTTAAATAAATACTTTAAGTCAACATTGTAATTTAAACATTTTACTATTTTCATTTAAATCATAACAAATCTAATTGTGTTTATTTAAAACAAATCGAAACCGTTGATCCTTTTAGGACTTAGATGAATCCCTAGAAAAGACATAGATTTGTAAACATATACCTATTGAATTATTTAGGTGAACATTGAAATTGTGTTGGATATTATTTGGAGCATACTTTGACATTTATCAAGACTACCAATAACACACTAAGGTGAGTCTTCATAGCCCCTCTTTTACTATTTTTGTTTTAGGGGTGAAACATGCAACTTATTTATTTCATTTACTTGTGAACTTAGCTAATGGCCTTATAGTTAGTGAACTTTAGCTAAGCATAGGCATTGATCACATTCATTTTAGTGACTATGATAAATCTATTGGACTGACCATCCCACCGATGTTTGATTTACCCTTCGGGGGAGGCCCGCGGTGATAGTTTACTTGTTTGAGCATTTTTGTAATGCTAATCATAGGTCAATCATCATTTGTTATCATTTGTTGATCTGCTTTACTTGCTAGTTCATTTTGACTATGATCATTATGCTTAGAGTTCACATACATCATTATCTATATCATTTTTCATTAAACCTTTTGGTTTGAGTGTCAAAACCTATGAAACTCACCAACTCTTTGAGTTGACACTTGATTTTAACATGTTTCAGGTGGAAATGGAAACTAGCATTATTGAGCTTGGATTTAGTTTTTATTTAATTTGAACTATGTATTGGGATTTGAATTTGAATTTTGAATGATGTAATAATTTGACTATGTATTGAATACTTGAATTATTATTGCATTGAATGTTTAGTTATGATTATTTACATCTTTATACCCTAAGCTATGGACAATCTACACTTCGTGTCACCCCGATGTTTCCGCCATCGGTCGGGGTGTTACAGATTGGTATCAGAGCCTGGGTTATAGAGAATTAGGTTATTTGAACTAGATGACCTAGACTATAACCATAGGATGCCTTAATTTGAACTCATAGGTCATGAACTGTTATTTGGACTTTCTAGTTGCCATACTAGGCCATGAACTGTTATTTGAACCCCTAGATGCCATGATAGGTCATACTTGCTTATGTGACTACTTGTTTGATAGGTCAAATAATTGAACCTAGTTTAAGATACCTTAGTATGCACACACTAGACTTTAAGGTTCAAAACTTCTCGACCCCTTTCTTACGACTTGAACGAGGATCGTTATTACGAGGAATGATCTTAGACTTCTAAGTCTAATCTTGAATCCCGTCAATAGTCTTTAGGTTCATTCTAATGATTAGGAAACACATACAATCTGGAAGGGGGAATACCTGTACTTTGGGGAGTTCTGTCTAGGAAAGCATTTCGTATAAATCCAAATCAACCGATGGACCTGTTATGCTTTCCTGGGAACCCTTGGAGTGAGTATGAACCTATAGGCTAAAGTATGTCTTTCTGAAAGTTAAGATGAACTTAAACACTTTGATCTGTCAAAAGTATTCCTTTAGGAATACAATCCAAATATTGCTTTGTGATTGAACTTTCATTTGAACTATCTATTTCTTATTTGAACTCTTTGAGTTATATAAATCCTAACTCTTTTCAATTGAACTCTTGTAGAATCATGCCAATTCGTCGTACTCGCAGAAACACCAACGGTTTAAATGACGCCAACACCAACACAAATAACACCAACAATCCGAACCCTACTATCCAAGAGTTGGCCCAGATCATTTCGCAACAAGTGGTTGTTGTGTTACCCACTTTGGGGACCCAAGTCAATCAAGCTGCTAATGTGAACCCAGTCCAAAACAATGGTAATGGTGGGGGTGCAAATCCAACTTGCACTTTCAAGCATTTCAATTCATGTAACCCCACTAAGTTTGTTGGCACTGAAGGAGCAACTGGACTCCTTCAATGGTTCGAAAGTATAGAGAGCACCTTTATCCATTCGGACTGTCCTGAGAACCTTAAGGTTCGATATGCCACTAGTGTCTTTCAAAAAAGGGCACTGACTTGGTGGAATGGTGAGAAACGAACTAGGGGTTCGGATGCTGCACTTGCTTTGACTTGGACTGAGGTCAAGCAACTTATGACTAATGAATTCTGTCCTCGCAACGAAATGAGGAAGCTTGAAGCTGAATTTTGGGATCTCAAGCAAGACAGTGGGGAGAACCTTGCTTATACGACCCGTTATCATGAACTTAGTCTACTAGTGCCACACTTGGTCACTCCTTTATCTCGGGCCATTGAAATGTACATTGGTGGCCTTCCTATGCAAATTCAAGATACTGTCTATGGTAGCAATCCTACCACTCTTGAAGAGGCAATTAGACTCTCTGCAACCTTAACTGACAATCATGTTAAGGATGGTACTTTGACAAGGAAGGGTGCCAAGAAGGTTGAATCCAAGTCAACCACTAATGAACTCTCAAAGGAGGTCAAAGCTGAAACCTCAAACCCTTCAAAGTTCAACCATCGAAAGCGAAAGGCCAAGAACTTTGCAGTGGTGACCCCTGCTGCACCATTAAACCAACAAGCCCCAAAGCCAAATACAAAACAGTATGTGGGGCCAAATCCACTCTGCAACACTTGCAGATATCATCACCCCACTACTCAACCTTGTAGAATTTGCACGAACTGCGGGATGTATGGTCACCTTGCAAACTATTGTCGACATGGGCCACTTGGCCAGCAAGGGCAACAGGTTCAACCATTAAACCAACAACAACAACTTGCACCCGCTAATCCTGCACAAGCTAATGGAAGGGTTTGCTATGAATGTGGCAACCCTAATCATCTTAGAAACCAATGCCCAAGGCTTGCGGGCAATAATCAAAGGGTTGCACGAGCTAGGACCTTTCAACTAAATGCTCAAGCAGCTCAAGCTAATCAAGACGTTGTGAATGGTACGTTTCTGGTCAATAATTGTTATGCTTCTGTGTTATTTGATTCTAGTGCTGATAGGAGCTTTGTGTCATATGAATTTGAACCATTACTTGGTAGACTAAGAACTAAATTAGATAGACCATTTAACGTGGAAGTGGCTGACCGCAACTCAATAGATATTAACTCCATCATTATTGGATGTACTGTGAACCTTATGGATCACGTTTTCCCAATTGATCTTATTCCCATGCACCTTGGAAGTTTTGATGTTATTATAGGCATGGACTGGTTAGCCACTCATCGAGCCGAGATCGTTTGTTTTGAAAAGTACATTCGTATTCCACTATTATCGGGTGAAACTCTAAGAATCTTTGGAGAGACACCTAGTAGTGGACTTAAACTTATGTCTTGCACAAAGGCCCAAAAATACTTACGTAAGAAATACGTAGCCTTTCTGGCCCATATTGTGGAAAAGAAAGAAAAGGGCAAAAGTGTTGGAGATATTCCAATCATTCGCGACTATCCTGAAGTTTTTCCCGATGACCTTCCGGGAGTTCCACCGGTTCGACAAGTCGAGTTTCGTATTGATCTTGTGCCCGGTGCAAATCCAATTGCAAAATCTCCTTATCGTCTTGCACCTTCTGAAATGCAAGAATTAGCAAGCCAACTTCAAGAATTATCTGATAAGGGTTTCATTCATCCAAGTCATTCACCTTGGGGTGCACCGGTGCTTTTTGTCAAAAAGAAGGACGGTTCATTTCGTATGTGCATTGATTATCGCGAACTCAATAAACTCACCATTAAGAATCGATACCCTTTGCCTCGTATCGATGATCTCTTTGATCAACTTCAAGGTTCGGTTTGGTTTTCTAAGATCGACCTTCGTTCTGGTTATCATCAGTTGCGTATACATGAGGATGACATTCCTAAAACCGCCTTTCGAACTCGTTATGGTCACTATGAATTTTTGGTTATGCCATTTGGACTAACCAATGCACCTGCGGTCTTCATGGATCTTATGAACCGAGTGTGTAAACCATACTTGGACAAGTTCGTGATCGTATTCATAGATGATATTTTGATCTATTCTAAGAGCAAAGCGGACCATGAAAAATACCTTAAGTTGGTTCTGGAGCTCTTAAGAAAAGAACAACTGTATGCCAAATTCTCTAAATGTGAATTTTGGCTTAAGGAAGTTCAATTCTTAGGACACATTGTCAATGAAAAAGGTGTTCACGTGGACCCCGCGAAGATTGAAGCTGTTAAAAATTGGAGTACACCAAAGACTCCAACTGAAATCCGTTCATTTCTTGAACTTGCCGGTTATTATCGACGGTTCATCTCAAATTTCTCTAAGATCGCTGTTCCACTCACTGCTTTGACTCATAAGGATAAACCTTATGAATGGGGGCCAAAGCAAGATGAAGCTTTTCAATTGCTAAAGCAAAAGCTTTGTGATGCACCTATCTTGACTCTTCCCGATGGTAATGACGATTTTGTGGTCTATTGTGACGCGTCGAATCAAGGGCTTGGTTGTGTTTTAATGCAACGTGGTAAAGTCATTGCCTACGCATCAAGACAATTGAAGGTTCACGAAAAGAATTATACCACTCATGACCTTGAACTTGGTGCGGTCGTTTTTGCCTTAAAGATTTGGAGGCACTATCTCTATGGCACCAAATGTGTGGTTTTCACTGATCATAAAAGCCTTCAACATATTCTAAATCAAAAGGAACTCAACATGAGGCAACGACGTTGGGTTGAACTCCTAAACGATTACGATTGTGAGATTCGTTATCATCCCGGCAAAGCAAATGTTGTAGCCGATGCACTCAGTCGTAAAAGTCATGCCCAGCTTCATAGCATTCGAATCCAAACCAATCTTCATAATGATATCTTTGTAGCTCAACAAACATCTTTGAACCAAGGAAATTTGTATGATGAAATGTCTTGTGGTGCTGAACTTCAATTAGAAACCAAGTCTGATGGTTTGCTTTATTTCTTGAACCGTATTTGGATTCCTAATCGCAATGACCTTCGACTCACTATTATGAACGAGTCACACAAGACTCGTTATTCCATTCATCCCGGTGCGGATAAAATGTATCAAGATCTTCGAGTCCATTATTGGTGGCCCGGCATGAAGAAAGACATTGCCGAGTATGTAGCAAAGTGTTTGACCTGTTCTAAGGTCAAAGCCGAGCACCAACGACCTTCGGGTTTGCTTGTTGAACCCGAAATTCCTATGTGGAAATGGGAAAACATTTCTATGGACTTCATCACTAAACTCCCGAGAACACTTAATGGTCATGATAGTATATGGGTAATCGTTGACCGTTTGACAAAATCAGCCCATTTCTTGCCGATTCGCGAGAACTATCCCGTGCGAAAGTTAGCTCGCATCTACGTTAATGAAATAGTAAGTCGACATGGCATACCTCTTAGCATCATCTCTGATCGTGATGCTCGTTTCACGGCTCGTTTTTGGGAATCGCTTCACGAATCATTCGGTACTCGTTTGGATCTTAGCACGGCATATCATCCTCAAACGGATGGTCAAACCGAGCGCACGATTCAAACTCTTGAAGACATGCTTAGAGCATGTGTCATTGATTTTGGTGGCAATTGGGATAATCATCTACCGCTAGTCGAGTTCTCGTATAACAATAGTTATCACGCGAGTATCGGCATGGCGCCTTTCGAAGCTCTATACGGTCGTAAGTGTCGATCGCCTATTTCTTGGACTGAGATTGGAGAAGTTCAAATCACCGGACCTGAACTGATTCAAGAAACGACCGACAAGATTCATCAGATTCGCGACAACTTATTAGCTGCTCGAAGCCGACAAAAGAGCTATGCTGATAAACGTCGTAAGCCTTTGGAATTTCAAGTCGGTGACATGGTACTCCTGAAAGTTTCACCTTGGAAAGGAGTGATTCGATTTGGGAAGAAAGGTAAACTTGCACCTCGCTACGTTGGTCCTTTTAAGGTTATTGAAAGAATCGGGTGTCACACCCCTGCGCCGCGTGCGGAATCCACGGCGCGGTGACGTATGATCAGTTGAATCATGCACAAGTATTGAATAAGAACAACCACAATGGATTACTACATTTCATAATGTTTAGACAGTTGATTAGGTACAGACAATCTATCTACAAAAGTAAGACAACTACAGACCCAAAATATAGTTTACAAAATAAGACTCCAAACAAGACAATTAAACATTTAGGATTTAGTGAGTTTCTATTCCATCCTAGCATGTTTCTTCATCTTGTTCTATCTTAGAATGGTCTCCTTAGTTGTCCCTGAGAATGTCTTAAACCTGATTACCTGAAACACGTGAAAAGTAACTGTCAACTACAGACGTAGTTGGTGAGAACAATAGGTTTAAGCATTTGTAAACATGAGTATATGATATAAGACATAGGTAAGTTAAAGCATCATAAGATTCACACGGATGAGCTGCAACCCAAACTAACATCAAGTAAGAAAATGAGTGTAAACAGTCCAATCACTGTTCGCACGACAGCCGATAATATCAAGTCCCAAACCACGTTTGGAGTTAGATAATACGTCAGCAGTTTTGATAACCATATGACACCAGACCTGCAGTTGGCTTTTAAAAGCAAATTTAAAAGCCAACTCCATCCTGGATAAGAAAACCATGACACCAGACCTGCAGTTAGCTTTTAAAACAAATTTAAAAGCTAACTCCATCCTGGATAAGAACCAATGTGTCCGCTTTCCCTTGTTGTGATCACCCAGTACTAACGCTAATGAATATGATACTTGATGGGTTTATAAGTTTGTTTACAACAATGGACACCATGTTTTCTGAATCTTACTTTAACCGGATGTGTTAATGTCTTATTGAAAACCTGGATTTAACTCCACGAGTTGAATCCTTTGTTTATGTAACATGAAATGAATCTCTTGATTTGAATACCATGTTGTGAACAACTTGACTTGAATACCATGTTTTGAACCAATGAATTTGAATACCATGTGTTGAACCAATGAATTTGAATACCATGTTTTGAACCACTTGATTTGGATACCATGTTGTGAACCACTTGTTTTGAATACCATGATGTGATGACCTTGTGTAATAACAAGGTTTATAACAAAAGGGTTTGTAAAATCCTTTAATAGAACATTTGAGTAAAACTGTTATAAAACATTTCAAGAAAACATTATAAAATCCTTTTTTGTAATAAGGGTTTAATAGTAAATAATTCCTTTAAAACAGTTGACAATTTCCTTAAACAGTGGAAGAATCCCTTGGATTCATAAGATAAACCTTTAATGTTTATGAATGCACATAAACTGTGCAATGAAACAAGATTGAAATAGCGGTTTTGATCACGTGTTCCACCCCAAAACAGTTATAAAACAGTAAAAGAGGGGCTAAAGTTCTCACCTGTCTGCAGTAGACTCTGAACAAAAACAGATAGCAAGTAGCAAACAGGACTTCTAATTGTTTCCTATAACATTGTAATCATACATAAGATATAGGATTTATAATTGCATAACTTTGATTCATTGATTGACTTGTGTTCTCTTGATTATGATTGTTGTGAAAACTTGAATGTTATGTTTTGAATCTCTTGATTGATCATGGGTTCAAGAAACTTATGAAATGTTCTTTGATGCATAATTCATATGCATAAAATGATAAATGTTTATGAATTTGATAGCCATTGATTACCATTTGTTGTGAAAAGATGTTCAATTGATTTCAAATCTTTGTGATTATGAATTGATCTCTCGATTATGTTAAGTTGTCACTTAACCTCTTCGTGATCAATTCACAATATCATAAATCGAGGCCAACACAATTGGGCCTTAAGCCCATAAACCATGATGGCTTAATCAAGACCATGGGCCACTTAGGTCAACTAGGACCCAATTGAATGTGATATTGGTCAATTGAATGTAGTGTTGGGCCGAAATGGGTCTTGTAAACCAAACGAGTGAGTTATTGGCCCAAGTATATCGTCAAGGATAAAAATTGGACCAATTAGGATCATAATGGATCAACCTAATCCCATTGGACTTGTTTTAACCTATGGGGTTGAATACCATTGCAATTGGGCCGAATATGCTTTGGGTTGGGCCGATAGGAAGGTGGGCTGCCATTTGGGCAGCGAACCCTTGGGGTTCAAGTCCTAGGTTCGTCCGATACAAAGGGATCACCATGGTTCGGCCAATGATGTGATAGCTAGGGTTCGTTGCATGTATGCATGAAAGGTTCGTCCATGGCAGCACAAGGTTCGGCCTACCTACTGCATATAGGGTTCGCTTGGGTAACACACAGGGTTCGTAGATGAATACAAGGGTTCGGTCATCATAGCACCTACATGGTTCGTCTCCAAGTTTTCTGGTTCAGCGGGCATCAAAGGAGCAACCAAGGTTCGTTATGGTTCGTGACTGATCCAGGGGGTTCGTTGGGCATACCCTGGTTTGGTGAAGGCTCGGGAAAACTCCTAGGGTTCGGCTGATCATGCTGCGAACCATGTAGGGTTCGCGACAATACTCACGGCTGGTTGATGGCTCGGGAGGGTTCGTGAGACTTGATGGCCTGAGGCAGGTTCGAGAGGACCTTTAGAGTTCGGCAGCATCCACGAACCATGCAGGGTTCGTTCAGGTTCGTCCTAATCAAAAGGGTTCGGGCAGGAAACCTCCTGGGTTCGGCTGCCTGCTGTGTGCAGCGAACACCCCACGAACCTGCACACCTGCATCTTCATCTTCATCGAATCCCCACCTCTAGGCCACGATCTAGGTTAGTACATCATCAGATGAGGTTGCTAGAATTGCGAAATCAGAAATGGAGTGCTAGAACCGGTTTCATCTAGGTTCGAACAAAACCCACGAAAAACCCTATTTTCAGCTCATACTTTCGATCGTACCTTGCTTTTGGCTGGACAAATCCGTGGTTTTCTTGTACTTTCGTGTAGAGAACGTTGAGAGCTTCGCGTGGACACCAAGAACACCGAATTCCGTCAAGAAACGAGTGAGATACGAACGATTAAAGTTTGGTTTTCTAGAGAGAGAGAGGGTTTGCGAAAATTTGTAGAGAGAGAGAGGGTTTGGCTGATAAAAATGAAGGAAATGGCCTTCTTTCGGGCTTTTATAGTCCGGGTAGTGTTCGGGTCCGTTTCGGTCGCTCGGTTCGCGTTTCCGGAACGTAACGCGTAATTTACGCGGTTTTAACTAAAATAGTTATTAAACTCATTTAAATGATGAGTTTCAAAATTGTAAAAATATAAAATAATTAATTTAATTATTTTTACTCTTCGTGTGTTGTCGGATCGTTAAAACATTCACAATTACGTGTATACCCGCAATCGCGTACGTTTTTCGATCGTATTAAAATATTTAAAGTCGTTTAATCGTAATTATAAGTTCAACATTCGTACTATTATGGATCGTCACCCATAACTATACTCAGTCTCGCTTACAGATTACGATCTTGGTTGAATTAATTAAATGTCATAATATTCGTCTCGACACTACGCACTAACACTAACCTGTTACACCGAACGCAATATATGTATAGGGCTCACTCTCGCTGCCCACCACTGTTTCGATATAACAAGTTACTGTTCTTGCCTAGTGAAATCGACTGTAATTAAATAATACATACTTGTTTTCTGATTACCAAGATCCTGTAACACACAAGCACACATTTTGAACATACGAATCACATTGATGAACTGAACCATGAATAGACACTGTTCTAATACTGTTTACAACTACATGACTATATGCACAAATGTTACAGTCTCCCCTAGTTAAGGGAATTTCGTCCCGAAATTAACTAGCCGAAGATACTGTAAAAAGATGAGGGTACTTAAGCTTCATCTGGTCTTCACGTTCCCAGGTGAACTCAGCACCGCGTTTGCCCTCCCATCGCACTTTCACGATCGGGATACGGCTGCGTTTAAGTTTCTTGACCCCATGATCCATGATCTCAACTGGACGTTCAATGAATTGCATGTTGTTCTGAATCTGTATGTCTTCCAGTGGAATCTGAACATCATGATCCGCCAAGCATTTCTTAAGATTTGATACATGAAAAGTATCATGAACATTGCTTAGCTCCACTGGAAGTTTGAGTTTGTAGGCTACGGGACCGATCCGTTCCAGGATCTCAAAAGGTCCAACGTACCTTGGTGCAAGTTTCCCTTTCTTCCCGAATCGGACAACGCCTTTCCAGGGAGAAACTTTGAGTAAGACTCGGTCACCGACTTGAAACTCAAGCGGTTTCCGACGTCGATCAGCATAACTCTTCTGCCGATCTCGTGCGGCCTTAAGCCGTGACTGAATGATTGTGATCTTGTCTGATGTTTCCTGAATGAGTTCTGGTCCTACGACCTGTGAGTCACCAATCTCGGTCCAACAGACCGGTGATCGGCACTTTCTACCATATAGAGCTTCGAATGGTGCACATTGAATACTCGTATGGTAGCTATTGTTATATGAAAACTCAATGAGTGGGAGATGAGTGTCCCAACTTCCACCGAAGTCAATGACACAAGAACGGAGCATGTCCTCAAGTGTTTGGATAGTCCTCTCACTTTGGCCGTCGGTTTGGGGATGATACGCCGTGCTAAGATTAACACGCGTTCCCAAAGCCTTTTGCAATGATTGCCAAAAGCGAGAAGTGAAGCGACTATCACGATCAGATATGATTGATGTTGGAGTACCATGACGTGCAATGATTTCGTTGATGTACAATGTGGATAGCTTCTCCATCTTGTAATCCTCTCGGATTGGGAGAAAATGAGCAGATTTGGTGAGTCGATCAACGATCACCCAAATCGAATCGAAACCTCTCGGAGTTCTCGGCAACTTTGTTATGAAATCCATGGAAATTTGCTCCCATTTCCATTGAGGAATTTCAGGTTGCTGCAGAAGTCCCGAAGGCTTTTGATGTTCTGCTTTGACCTTTGAACATGTAAGACATTTTCCCACGTACAGTGCTATGTCTTTCTTCATCCCCGGCCACCAGTAAGATGTCCTCAAGTCCTGATACATCTTGTCGGCTCCAGGATGAACTGAGTATCGCGACTTATGAGCCTCATCACAGATGAGTGTGCGCAATTCTTCAGACTTTGGAATCCAAACGCGGCCGTTGAGATATAACAACCCATCAGCTCGAGGTTCTAGTTTCTTCTCAATACCACAATCCAAGTCTGTCTTGAGTTGATTATCTGTTACTACTTGTTGTTGTGCAATACGAATCAAGTCTTTCAAGTTTGGCTGTGTGTTGATCTCCATGGCTCTAACACGAATCGGTTTGACTGGTTCCTTGCGACTAAGAGCATCCGCCACCACATTGGCTTTACCCGGATGGTAACGAATCTCACAATCGTAATCAGTTAGAAGCTCAACCCAACGTCGTTGTCTCATGTTGAGTTCTTTCTGATTGAGAATGTGTTGAAGGCTTTTGTGGTCTGTATAGATGACACATTTAGTACCGTACAGGTAGTGTCTCCAAATCTTCAGTGCAAAGACCACAGCCCCTAACTCAAGGTCATGAGTAGTGTAATTCTTCTCGTGAACCTTAAGTTGTCTTGAAGCATAAGCAATGACCTTGTCCCGTTGCATAAGTACACAACCGAGACCAAGGTTTGAAGCATCACAGTAGACAATGAAATCATCACTGCCTTCTGGAAGACTAAGGATAGGGGAATTGCATAACTTCTGTATAAGAAGTTGAAATGCATCTTCTTGTTTCTGTCCCCATATGAATGCTTGACTTTTCTGAGTCAAGGGTAAGTGGCAAAGCAATCTTGGAGAAATTTGCAATGAATCTCCTGTAATAGCCTGCCAGACCCAGAAATGAACGAATCTCTGTGGGAGTAGATGGAGTAGTCCAGTTCTTAATCGCCTCAATCTTCGCTGGATCTACATGTATTCCATCCCTGTTTATGACATGTCCTAAGAAGTGAACCTCCTTTAGCCAAAATTCACATTTTGAGAATTTAGCATATAGTCGTTCAGTTCTTAGTAACTCTAAGACTTTCCTCAAATGATCCTCGTGTTCTTGTTCTGACTTGGAATAAATCAGTATATCATCAATGAAGACAATAACAAACTGATCCAAGTATGGCCTGCAGACTCGATTCATCAAGTCCATGAACACTGCGGGTGCATTGGTCAGCCCAAATGGCATAACCACAAACTCATAGTGTCCATATCGAGTCCTAAATGCCGTCTTTGGTATATCCTCATCATTTACTCTTAACTGATGATACCCAGATCGTAAGTCAATCTTAGAGAAGCAAGTTGCTCCCTGTAATTGATCAAACAGATCATCGATCCTGGGCAGAGGATATCTATTCTTGATTGTTAAATTTGTTCAGCTCACGATAATCTATGCACATGCGAAATGAACCGTCTTTCTTCTTGACGAATAGAACCGGAGCTCCCCATGGAGAGAAACTCGGTCTAATGAACCCTTTGTCTAGAAGTTCTTGAAGCTGACTAGACAGTTCTTGCATCTCAGACGGTGCTAATCGATACGGTGACTTCGCCACTGGGTTTGCTCCAGGGACGAGATCAATTCTAAACTCCACTTGTCGGACTGGTGGTAGTCCAGGCAAGTCTTCTGGAAATACGTCTGGATAGTCTCTGATAACCGGTACGTCTCTAACTGCTTTCTTGTCAGGTTTCTTTTCCACCACGTGAGCTAAGAATGCATAATATTTCTTCTTCAGATACTTCCTCGCCTTGATGCACGATACAATCTTCAATTCGCGGCAGGGTTTCTCACCGTAGACTATCATCGTTTCGCCGGACGGTAAGGGAATTCGAATAAGTTTCTCCGAGCATACGATTTCAGCATTATTCTTAGATAACCAATCCATTCCTACCACTACTTCAAAGCTTCCGAGGGTCATAGGAATAAGATCGATGGAAAAGAGATGGTCATTTAATCTTAGCTCACAATCATTAATGATGGAATCTACAACTATAGTCTTACCATTCGCTACTTCTACAGTATAGGGAGCAGTAAGTGTGGATAGTTGCATATTAAGAACAGAAGCAGTATGAGCAGAGATAAAACTTTTATCAGCACCAGTATCAAATATGATAGGAACATAGTGATCATTGATAAGAAATGTACCCGTGATGACTGCCGGCTCCTCACGTGCTTCCGCAGTTCCAATCACAAAAGCATGAGCAGCAGCAGTATTGGTATTGAGTTTTGGACACTGGTTTCTGAAGTGCCCTTCTGCCCCACAATTATAGCAGGCTCTTCCACCTGCAGCAGTAGAAGTTGTGGCAGCAGTTGTTGCAGCAATAAGATGAGCAGATCGACAAGTCGCTGCAAAGTGTCCCATACGCCCACACTTGAGACACTTCTTGCATGGAGTATTGGGCAGATGATGGTACTGGCATTTGGTGCAGAGTGGAAACGAGCCAGTGTACTGCTTTCTGACATTAGCGGGTTGTGGCATAGCAGTGAGGGGAGTAGCATGAGTAGGTGCAGCCGCAGTCAACGCTGCAAAGTTCTTGATTGTTTTCTGTTTCTTCTTCTTATGATGGTGCTGTTCAGGCTTCTTGCCTTCCTCAATCTGTGCCCTTTTGAATCCCTTTCGGGTGAGCACCCTAGATTTCACATACTCTTCAGTAAGAGTAGCACCCAGTTGTATCGCAGCTTCCAAAGTAGTGGGGTTGTTCCCCATAACAGTTCCTCT
Organism: Mikania micrantha; assembly: GCA_009363875.1. Taxonomy (NCBI): domain Eukaryota; kingdom Viridiplantae; phylum Streptophyta; class Magnoliopsida; order Asterales; family Asteraceae; genus Mikania; species Mikania micrantha. The sequence goes on from SZYD01001411.1 coordinate 63,139, forward strand.
AACCACTAGAGGCAAGCCTTCGATGTATTTCTCTATCCTGCGGGATAGAGGAGTAACCAAATGTGGTACCAAAATGCACAACTCATGAAAACGAGTTGTATACTTGGCATTTTCGCCACTATCTTGCACCAGATTCCACATCTCCACTTCCAGTTTCTTTAGCTCGTGACGTGGACAAAACTTTTCCACCAGTAAGTTCTTGAATCCATTCCATGGTAAGGCTAGAGCGACTTCACGTCCCCTGGTGTTCTTCTCAGAGTTCCACCAGGTGAGCGCTCCCTTATGAAAAGCACTTGAGGCCATCTTGACCTTCAGATTTTCAGGACATCCAGTGAAGTCGAGAATGTCTTCGATGCTTTCCAGCCACTGCAGTAGGCCGGTTGCTCCCTCAGTACCAGAGTACTTGGGAGGTTTAGCATCGTTGAACTGCTTAAAAGTAAAGTTAGCAGTTCCAACGTTAGTGGCATTGGAGTTGTGTGCAGAATCACCGGTACTTCCCCGAAGATTCTGGGTAATATCAGTGACCATACCCGGGATCACATCCCTCATGTGAACAGCGATGGCTCGAGCAATCTTGTTAATTTCATCATCATTACCGCTTGTCGAACCCCCAGCATTTGGGTCTCGTCGAGGAGGCATTCTACGAATAGAAGCCACAAGCGGGTCAGTAATGAGAATGGATACAATTGAATTTTTCATGATAAGGTCAGTAATATATCCATACTACTAGTATTATCATTCAATTGTAATATGATCCAGTACACGTATAAGTTATCAACTTATTTGTATACTTATCATGTGAATATGTACGATGTCTCATGATCTCTCCACCAAACCTACACACTGACACTTTCCCGATATACCGAAAATAGCTTATATATAGGGCTCACTCTCGCTGCCCACCACCGTTTCGGTATACCACGATCATGCCCTTGCTAGCATTTGGCAACACGTTTGTACTGATTTCCATGTGTTTTCCATTGATTAAGAATCCCATGATCTTTGAGCAACTTGAACTATGATTGATTCCATGATTGAACTATGATTATGTTATGCGTGCACCTTCTAACAATCGTTAACATGTAGAACTAAATCATACGTGTGTTCTACACTTTCCCGTTAACCTATGTTAGCAAGTACTAATGATGTAATCACTTAAGAATTTCACTTAAGGTTTACATTGAAGGAATGTTCACAACTTGAGTGATTCACCATAATGTCTGGTTCATCCAAGTTTGAATTCCACTATGATTTGATTCACCAATGATTGTATCCCATGTGTTTGTACCCCATGTGTTTGACCAATGTTCAATGATTCCGGTTGTTCCCGAATCCTCACTTCAAATTCAAGCGCCGAATTTTCCCTGACAAACCAAGATAAGCTTATATATAGGGTAAGCTCTCACCGAACCACCACTTACCTCAGCCCATCAGCGTTAATCCGCCGTTTGCATTTGAAGCTAAGATTCCAACCCTTGATTGATTATGATTATCCCATGATTTCTCTTGTTCCTTGATTCTGTTTATGATTGTGTAAACCATGGTCCTTAATTTATTAGAAACTAAGACCTTAGGTTTATGTATATGTGTCCTAGGTTAATCACCTAGTTTCCCAATACTTACAGTACTGAGCATAATGATTTCCTGTGAGAACTTCAACTAAAGAATACTGTTACACAGATTCTAAGTCATAAAGTTCCTATGATAATGAATCCATGATAATGATAACAATGACAAGGATTTCAAATCTAAGTTCTAAATTAATAGACCTCAACCTTTGAATTCCTATAGTGATATGACAAGGATCTCAAATCCAAGTTCTAAGTTAATAGATCTTGATCTTTGAATCCTATAATGAATATGACAAGGATCTCAAATCCAAGTTCTAAATTAATAGATCTTGACCTTTGAATCCTATAATGAATATGACAAGGATCTCAAATCCAAGTTCTAAATTAATAGATCTTGACCTTTGAATCCTATAATGAATATGACAAGGATCTCAAATCCAAGTTCTAAATTAATAGATCTTGACCTTTGAATCCTATAATGAATATGACAAGGATCTTAGATCAAAGATACTAAATTAATAGATCTTTGCCTCTAAATCCCATAATGAATACGACAAGGATCTTAGATCAAAGATACTAAATTAATAGATCTTTGCCTCTAACTCCCATAATGAATATGACAAGAAATTCATATCAAAGATACTGATAATACAGATCTTTGCCTCTGAATTTCTATAATGATCTCTGTGTGAGAATTTCAGATCAAGGATACTAAAAATATAGATCCTTGCCTCTGAAATCCTTAAATGCATATGTGTGAGAATTTAATCCGGTTTCTAAAATTATAGAATTCCGGTTCAAATTCTTTGACTCGATGTCTAATCTTAGAAAAATGTCCCTAAGATCTTTCAAGCTTATTGTAGACTTAATGCTCACTTAAGTTACTTAGATCCTAAGTATCCTCAAGCCTATAGCACTTAGTCCTATTGGGTAGCTTAGGTTATAGTCTAGGTCATTAAACATTGGGTTTTTCCTAGTTCTCTACAACCTTGGCTCTGATACCAACCTGTCACACCCCTGCGCCGCGTGCGGAATCCACGGCGCGGTGACGTATGATCAGTTGAATCATGCACAAGTATTGAATAAGAACAACCACAATGGATTACTACATTTCATAATGTTTAGACAGTTGATTAGGTACAGACAATCTATCTACAAAAGTAAGACAACTACAGACCCAAAATATAGTTTACAAAATAAGACTCCAAACAAGACAATTAAACATTTAGGATTTAGTGAGTTTCTATTCCATCCTAGCATGTTTCTTCATCTTGTTCTATCTTAGAATGGTCTCCTTAGTTGTCCCTGAGAATGTCTTAAACCTGATTACCTGAAACACGTGAAAAGTAACTGTCAACTACAGACGTAGTTGGTGAGAACAATAGGTTTAAGCATTTGTAAACATGAGTATATGATATAAGACATAGGTAAGTTAAAGCATCATAAGATTCACACGGATGAGCTGCAACCCAAACTAACATCAAGTAAGAAAATGAATGTAAACAGTCCAATCACTGTTCGCACGACAGCCGATAATATCAAGTCCCAAACCACGTTTGGAGTTAGATAATACGTCAGCAGTTTTGATAACCATATGACACCAGACCTGCAGTTGGCTTTTAAAAGCAAATTTAAAAGCCAACTCCATCCTGGATAAGAAAACCATGACACCAGACCTGCAGTTAGCTTTTAAAACAAATTTAAAAGCTAACTCCATCCTGGATAAGAACCAATGTGTCCGCTTTCCCTTGTTGTGATCACCCAGTACTAACGCTAATGAATATGATACTTGATGGGTTTATAAGTTTGTTTACAACAATGGACACCATGTTTTCTGAATCTTACTTTAACCGGATGTGTTAATGTCTTATTGAAAACCTGGATTTAACTCCACGAGTTGAATCCTTTGTTTATGTAACATGAAATGAATCTCTTGATTTGAATACCATGTTGTGAACAACTTGACTTGAATACCATGTTTTGAACCAATGAATTTGAATACCATGTGTTGAACCAATGAATTTGAATACCATGTTTTGAACCACTTGATTTGGATACCATGTTGTGAACCACTTGTTTTGAATACCATGATGTGATGACCTTGTGTAATAACAAGGTTTATAACAAAAGGGTTTGTAAAATCCTTTAATAGAACATTTGAGTAAAACTGTTATAAAACATTTCAAGAAAACATTATAAAATCCTTTTTTGTAATAAGGGTTTAATAGTAAATAATTCCTTTAAAACAGTTGACAATTTCCTTAAACAGTGGAAGAATCCCTTGGATTCATAAGATAAACCTTAATGTTTATGAATGCACATAAACTGTGCAATGAAACAAGATTGAAATAGCGGTTTTGATCACGTGTTCCACCCCAAAACAGTTATAAAACAGTAAAAGAGGGGCTAAAGTTCTCACCTGTCTGCAGTAGACTCTGAACAAAACAGATAGCAAGTAGCAAACAGGACTTCTAATTGTTTCCTATAACATTGTAATCATACATAAGATATAGGATTTATAATTGCATAACTTTGATTCATTGATTGACTTGTGTTCTCTTGATTATGATTGTTGTGAAAACTTGAATGTTATGTTTTGAATCTCTTGATTGATCATGGGTTCAAGAAACTTATGAAATGTTCTTTGATGCATAATTCATATGCATAAAATGATAAATGTTTATGAATTTGATAGCCATTGATTACCATTTGTTGTGAAAAGATGTTCAATTGATTTCAAATCTTTGTGATTATGAATTGATCTCTCGATTATGTTAAGTTGTCACTTAACCTCTTCGTGATCAATTCACAATATCATAAATCGAGGCCAACACAATTGGGCCTTAAGCCCATAAACCATGATGGCTTAATCAAGACCATGGGCCACTTAGGTCAACTAGGACCCAATTGAATGTGATATTGGTCAATTGAATGTAGTGTTGGGCCGAAATGGGTCTTGTAAACCAAACGAGTGAGTTATTGGCCCAAGTATATCGTCAAGGATAAAAATTGGACCAATTAGGATCATAATGGATCAACCTAATCCCATTGGACTTGTTTTAACCTATGGGGTTGAATACCATTGCAATTGGGCCGAATATGCTTTGGGTTGGGCCGATAGGAAGGTGGGCTGCCATTTGGGCAGCGAACCCTTGGGGTTCAAGTCCTAGGTTCGTCCGATACAAAGGGATCACCATGGTTCGGCCAATGATGTGATAGCTAGGGTTCGTTGCATGTATGCATGAAAGGTTCGTCCATGGCAGCACAAGGTTCGGCCTACCTACTGCATATAGGGTTCGCTTGGGTAACACACAGGGTTCGTAGATGAATACAAGGGTTCGGTCATCATAGCACCTACATGGTTCGTCTCCAAGTTTTCTGGTTCAGCGGGCATCAAAGGAGCAACCAAGGTTCGTTATGGTTCGTGACTGATCCAGGGGGTTCGTTGGGCATACCCTGGTTCGGTGAAGGCTCGGGAAAACTCCTAGGGTTCGGCTGATCATGCTGCGAACCATGTAGGGTTCGCGACAATACTCACGGCTGGTTGATGGCTCGGGAGGGTTCGTGAGACTTGATGGCCTGAGGCAGGTTCGAGAGGACCTTTAGAGTTCGGCAGCATCCACGAACCATGCAGGGTTCGTTCAGGTTCGTCCTAATCAAAAGGGTTCGGGCAGGAAACCTCCTGGGTTCGGCTGCCTGCTGTGTGCAGCGAACACCCCACGAACCTGCACACCTGCATCTTCATCTTCATCGAATCCCCACCTCTAGGCCACGATCTAGGTTAGTACATCATCAGATGAGGTTGCTAGAATTGCGAAATCAGAAATGGAGTGCTAGAACCGGTTTCATCTAGGTTCGAACAAAACCCACGAAAAACCCTATTTTCAGCTCATACTTTCGATCGTACCTTGCTTTTGGCTGGACAAATCCGTGGTTTTCTTGTACTTTCGTGTAGAGAACGTTGAGAGCTTCGCGTGGACACCAAGAACACCGAATTCCGTCAAGAAACGAGTGAGATACGAACGATTAAAGTTTGGTTTTCTAGAAAGAGAGAGGGTTTGCGAAAATTTGTAGAGAGAGAGAGGGTTTGGCTGATAAAAATGAAGGAAATGGCCTTCTTTCGGGCTTTTATAGTCCGGGTAGTGTTCGGGTCCGTTTCGGTCGCTCGGTTCGCGTTTCCGGAACGTAACGCGTAATTTACGCGGTTTTAACTAAAATAGTTATTAAACTCATTTAAATGATGAGTTTCAAAATTGTAAAAATATAAAATAATTAATTTAATTATTTTTACTCTTCGTGTGTTGTCGGATCGTTAAAACATTCACAATTACGTGTATACCCGCAATCGCGTACGTTTTTCGATCGTATTAAAATATTTAAAGTCGTTTAATCGTAATTATAAGTTCAACATTCGTACTATTATGGATCGTCACCCATAACTATACTCAGTCTCGCTTACAGATTACGATCTTGGTTGAATTAATTAAATGTCATAATATTCGTCTCGACACTACGCACTAACACTAACCTGTTACACCGAACGCAGTATATGTATAGGGCTCACTCTCGCTGCCCACCACTGTTTCGATATAACAAGTTACTGTTCTTGCCTAGTGAAATCGACTGTAATTAAATAATACATACTTGTTTTCTGATTACCAAGATCCTGTAACACACAAGCACACATTTTGAACATACGAATCACATTGATGAACTGAACCATGAATAGACACTGTTCTAATACTGTTTACAACTACATGACTATATGCACAAATGTTACATCGGGAAAGTGGCTTACAAACTTGAGCTACCTTCTGAACTTAGTAACATCCATCCGACCTTTCACGTGTCGAACCTGAAGAAGTGTTTGTCCGATGAGAATTTACATGTGCCTCTTGATGATATTCACATTGATGCTTCGATGCGTATTATTGAGAAGCCGGTAGAGATCATAGACCGACACGTCAAGCAATTCAGACGAAGCAGAATTCCTATTGTTCATGTCCGTTGGGAGTCAAAGCATGGTCGCGAGTTCATGTGGGAACGTGAAGACCAAATGAAAGCCAAGTATCCTCATTTGTTTTCTACAGCTTCTTCTTAATTTCGGGACGAAATTCCTAAAAGTAGGGGAGACTGTAACGTTTACGAAATTTGTAAAAACCATTTATATTTAATAAAGCGATTATTACGTCATTGGGAATTTTATTATTATTATTGATTGTATTTATTAATTCAAGCAAAAAAAAAAAAAAACAAGATAATTAATTTTATTATAAGGTTTAGAAATTATTTACAATTTTTATAAAATAAACAAATAAATTTTTACTTATAAATTTTTTATAAACTTTATTTCATAACTAAATAAATAATAACAATTATCATGTTTTAAAATTTTATAGTATAACACAAAAATAATGTTTTTATAGAAATATAATAAATTTATATTAATTGTGAAGTGTGAAATTTTTTTTAATTTATAACAATTTAAAACAATGATTTATAAAGGTTTAGGGTTAAAAGTGTAAAAACCTGAAAGTATTATTTAAAGGAAACTTGGGAGGGGCCAAACCTGCAAATAACCCAAAGTCCTTTTTCCTCCTCACCCGGTTTCTTCACCCAGACCCGTTTCCGACCCATTCTCGACCCACATTCGTCCCATGCGATTCCAACGCGATGACAGCTAATCAGAGGTATATTAGGAATGTATACGATACGCGTAATTGTTTGCAATCGGTTTAAATGGCTGATAACAAATCATTAAAACGCAAATCTTGTTTCTAAAAATGAGAACCACGACCAAAATTCAAATTCGATGCATTCGGTTATAAAAATTCAATTTATTTGACCAACACAATCCTTTAACACTCACGAAATTGTCTGGGCGCTCCAACCATCTTTACAAACAATCTGGAACAAGAAATCAAGAGTTCAAGTCTATCGTTCGGTCGTATCCTCCCTGTCATACGAAATCAGTCAATTTCTAATCACAGGTTAGTGATATATATCTCTTTGAGTTCGGTTTCGAACCACAAATGAAAGCCCTATGCTTTCTGGAACAATCGAGTTCATCAGAAACCGAATTCAGATGAAATAGGATATAGGGTTTTCGTTTGTTCTTGGTTAAGAATTGGGCAACCGTTTCAGCTTATGTTAAAACGAATCAAAACCCATTTCCTTCGCAGACTAAGGCCTAGATCAATCGGTTAAGCACACTTTGTTTGGGGGTAATGGTCGCGGGTTCGAACCCCCTAACCGGGTTTGGAACCGGTTTTTGCTCCATTTTGACATTTTAAACTTTATTTATTTATTTTTTTTTATTTGAACAAAAAAATATTTTTACAAAAATCATTATTAATCTGTAAAAAAAAAAAAAAGGGTTATATAAATTAATAAATGATTTATAATAGTAACTTTTATTATCAATTATTTATTTATTTATTTATTTTTACTTAATTATTCATTTATTAATAATAAAATACTTTAATATGTTTTGTAAAATTTACATAAGTAAGTTTTATAAACTTATAACTTCTTAGACCATTTATTTATTAATTTATTTATTCATTTATTTATTTATTTATTTATTTATTTAGTTATTGAATTATTTATATGTTCTACTTAATTATTTACATATAAATGTAATGATAAAATAACTTAACAAAGTTTTATAAAGTTTCATAAATAAATAAATAAGTTTCATAGACTTATTTATTTAATTATTTAATTACAACTCGTTATCTCATTTACTTAGTTAATTATTTATTTATTTATTTATTTATCTACAACTATTTATTTCATTTATTTAGTTATTTATTTATTTATTTACAACTCTTTATCTCATATATTTAGTTATTTATTTATTTATTTATTTATTTAACAATTCTTTATCTCATTTATTTATTTATTTATTTATTCCTACTCGTAAACCTATTCTTATTTATTTATAATAAATGTTATAAACATAATACTTGAATATGTTTATACAAGAATGATCAAAATAAATTGTTTTAAATCAATATTTAAATTTTTAAATAAATACTTTAAGTCAACATTGTAATTTAAACATTTTACTATTTTCATTTAAATCATAACAAATCTAATTGTGTTTATTTAAAACAAATCGAAACCGTTGATCCTTTTAGGACTTAGATGAATCCCTAGAAAAGACATAGATTTGTAAACATATACCTATTGAATTATTTAGGTGAACATTGAAATTGTGTTGGATATTATTTGGAGCATACTTTGACATTTATCAAGACTACCAATAACACACTAAGGTGAGTCTTCATAGCCCCTCTTTTACTATTTTTGTTTTAGGGGTGAAACATGCAACTTATTTATTTCATTTACTTGTGAACTTAGCTAATGGCCTTATAGTTAGTGAACTTTAGCTAAGCATAGGCATTGATCACATTCATTTTAGTGACTATGATAGATCTATTGGACTGACCATCCCACCGATGTTTGATTTACCTTTCGGGGGAGGCCCGCGGTGATAGTTTACTTGTTTGAGCATTTTTGTAATGCTAATCATAGGTCAATCATCATTTTTTATCATTTGTTGATCTGCTTTACTTGCTAGTTCATTTTGACTATGATCATTATGCTTAGAGTTCACATACATCATTATCTATATCATTTTTCATTAAACCTTTTGGTTTGAGTGTCAAAACCTATGAAACTCACCAACTTTTTGAGTTGACACTTGATTTTAACATGTTTCAGGTGGAAATGGAAACTAGCATTATTGAGCTTGGATTTAGTTTTTTATTTAATTTGAACTATGTATTGGGATTTGAATTTGAATTTTGAATGATGTAATAGCTAGGTTTGAATTTATTTGACTATGTATTGAATACTTGAATTATTATTGCATTGAATGTTTAGTTATGATTATTTACATCTTTATACCCTAAGCTATGGACAATCTACACTTCGTGTCACCCCGATGTTTCCGCCATCGGTCGGGGTGTTACAGATAGGGTTGGGATACTTGTGGAAGTAGCCGGAAGTTGTGTCGATGCACAAAGAAGCCAAGAAAATTAATAACTATGGTTGTGGGAGAACATCTTCATCATCAATATTGTTGGGTTGGTGGACCATCTTCAAACTTGCTGTTTATTAAATTAGGTGTGTTCGACACCCACATGGGTGTAGGGACCCCACCGGTTGATGTTAGCAATATCTACTCACCACAATAACGATGGAAGGATGTAAGAACCTGTTGAGTTTAATACCTCAATATTAATTTTCCCCAACCATGAATATTAAGGTTTCCAGGAGATCCAAGTGTTGTGAACAATGGGCCCATCGATGCTAAGCATAATTCATTTAAGGGAAACAATGTATTAATTAGAAATAGAATATTTGGGTTGTTGGGGGGACCTTAGCATCAAACAACCGAACAAAAAATATATATATATACACACACACTTGAATACAAATTATCCATTCAAGTAAAATAAACTCAAACTCAAAACATGGGGATTGAAATCGAACCGGGACAATCGGTTAAAAAGAACAAGATAACCATGATGAGTAGTGATAACATGTCATGGCAATTAATTCAAGGTAAACACAACATTTCTACTAAGGAGATTTTACTCATGTTAAATTGTAAATTTTCAAGGTGTATAAGAATGAAGGGTTTATTAGAGATAATGTCATAAAACTTTATAATAGTAAACTTAGTAACCCATTAGTGGGATCCTAGGACACTCAGTCAAATCGCACAAATCTCATCATAACTCCTAGACGTGTGCTAATGTAAACAATGTTGAACACAAACAAATCAAACACAGGTTGAATACAACATCAGTACAACAACAGAGAGCGCGATTCTTGATTCTTAGTCAACCACTTCAATATCAAGGTGAGTTCATTTGTCCCTTTTCAAACATATTTGTTTTACCTCGGGACTGAGAAGCATGTTATACATTTTAAACAAATATTGAAATGTTTTAAATAAATGCTTTTATACTTATTTGTGATGCTTAAACTTTATGCTTGACGCTTACGACATAAACTTGATGCTTAAACTTTATGGTTGATACTTATGAATAAACTTTAGGCTTAAACTATACACTTAATGTTTAAATTATAAACTCTATGCTTAAACTACATACCCGATGCTAGGCTTTGAAAACACTTACACTAAACGCTAATACTTGATACACTTGTTTCTAAAACTAAAAACGATAAATGCTTATTCTAAATACTAATACTTTATGTAATTATTTTAGAAGATAAGATTTTACACTTTTAAACTAGATGATTATTTGTTTTACATTTACACTTATTTGCTTAAACTTAAACTTATAAACTTAAACTTAGAAAGACTTGATATACTTGGAATTCTTGAAACACGTGAATGCTTGATATGCTTGGAGAACGTGAACGCTTGATATACTTGAAAGACTTAAAACACTTGAATGCTTGATATACTCGAATTGCTTGAAAACACATGAATACTTGATATACTTGGAATGCTCAGACAACAGGCTGATTGACCGCCGAGTCTTGACATTGGTCAAGCCATACTAGTCATCAGTGAAACTATGTGAATGCTTTAAACTTGAATGCTTAAGCTATAGGACATCGTAAGACAAACTGTTGGTCGCCGAGTCTTGACATTGGTCAAGCCATACTAGTCATCAGTGTTCTTCTTTGTCGGACATCGTAAGACCGACTGTTGACCACCGAGTCTTGACATTGGTCAAGCCATACTAGTCATCAGTGCTCTTCGTTGTCAGAGTCATGTAAGACAAACTGATTGGCCGCCGAGTCTTGACAGTGGTCAAGCCATACTAGCCATTCAGTGTTCTTCTTGATTCTTCTATGGTTATGACAAGTGACTAGAATGATTTGGTTTCTTCTAGCTGACTTTGTGTCAGCTTGAGGGTTCTCTATCATAAGACGTCACGAGTTATGCTTAGGACCGTTATGGATGGATGCTGAACTCCTTAGGGTGTTCAGCTGTCCATAATGGTGCCTCATAAACTTGATACTCAGATGCTACTTTCTGCGTGTTGAAAGGTAGGTAAGACGCTTAATTATCAATAACAGCAATGTCCTATGTGACTTAGTATGTGGTGGGACGGCGTCCGGGCGGGTTGTAGGCTTGACTCAGGGGTATGCCCTATAAATAGGCATACCGAGTTGCATGATACATGTGGTGTTAATGAGATTAAGGCTGTTACCTAGGGGATTTGTGAACACTTTTGGGTTGGTATCATAAACTTATAAACATGATGCTTGAATCAATGTGGAATTGAATGGTAGGTAAAATGCTTAATTATCATTAACAACAATGTCCTATGTGACTTAGTATGTGGTGGGACGGCGTCTGGGCGGGTTGTAGGCTCGACTCAGGGGTATGCCCTATATGTAAGGATACCGAGTTGGATGATACAGGTGTTGTTAATGAGGTTAAGGTTTTACCGAGAAGGTTTGCAAAACTAGTTTTTCAAATACTAAAACTATATGAACTCACCAACCATTGTGTTGACCTTGTTTTCTTACATGCTTTCTTATGTGACGTACAGGATTAAGCCAAGGCTAAGGAATGCATACTAGGATGCCAGTTAGAGGACCTAGTACATTTTGAAAAGCACAGATTTTGGTGAATGTTGTAAAGCTATGTTGATATATTGTCTTGATGCAAGATAGAAAACACTTGATGCTTTTGATAAGCTTACTTAGTTAAATTACCAAACAGTGATACTGTAATTTAACTTTGTAATTTTAGTTTAATGCTTATTGTGCTTAGTTACTCTTAACATTGATGCTATGTAAACAATCTGATCATCACGATTATCACACATGATATCGCGCCCCGAGAACCTTCCGCCTGACGGGGACTCCGATCCAACCCTGCCGGCTCGGGGTGTGACAGAAACTATGATGGGAATTGAATGGTAGGTAAAATGTTTAATTATCATTAACAGCAATGTCCTATGTTGTTTAGTATGTGGTGGGATGGCGTCTGGGCGGGTTGTAGGCTCGACTCAGGGGTATGCCCTATATATAAGCATACCGAGCTGGATGATACAGGTGATGTTAATGAGATTAAGGTTTTACCGAAGAGGTTGCAAAACTATTTTTTTCAAATACTTAAACTATATAAACTCACCAACCATTGTGTTGACCTTATTTTCTTACATGCTTTCTCAGGTGACATACATGAATAAGCTACTGCTAAGGAATGCCTACTAGGATGCCCAGTTAGAGGACCTAGTATATTTTGAAAACCACATATTTTGATGAACGCTGTGAAGCTATTTTGATATCTTGTACCGATACTAGATAGAAGACACATGATTCTTTTGGATAGGTTTACTTAGTTAAATTATCAAACATTGATATTGTAATTTAACTTTGTAATCCTAGTTTAATATTGTATTATGCTTTAGTTATTCTCAATGATGATGCTGTGTAAACAATCTGATCATCACGATTATCACTCACGATATCGCACCCCGAGAACTTTCCGCCCGACGGGAAAGTCGATCCGTTCCCGTCGGCTCGGGGTGTGACATTTTGGATAGGATTGAAGGGCGAGAATGTTAATATTGATGACCATCATCAACCCGGTTAACACCCAAGCTCACCATCGATATTAGGTCATTCCCAAGGATCTTGTGACATGAATTCTTGTCCATTTGGTTTGATTTCAGGTTCATATTACTTGGATATCATCATTGTATAAGTATCGATGGGCATAAAGTTGAGAGAATGGGCATTGAACTTGTTAATATCAACCATAAGGCTGAATAGGGTTTCTGTCGACACTTACAGTGTCGATGACACTTAGGATCGATGGTGTGTGGTCAAGATTACCTAATATCTATGGTTCTCACATGCCAAACACTTGGATAAGCCCATACTACAAGTATAGACGAGAACCTTGTCGATTCTAACTCCCTTCGATCATAGTAATCTCGATGCATTCCTTGTAGCCATATCCATCGATATTGTCCTTCTTCTTCAGCAAATCCATCGATATTAGTGGATATTATGTCGATAATACCACCATAAACTCCGGATCTTTATTCCAATGTAATCCAAGCATGGTGAACTCAATTTCATGTAGATCTTATGTGATTTGATGGACAAAATCGAGATGGAAACCCAGCTGGTCAATTCACGAACAAAACCCAGAAAAACCGAAAGTTTAAGTTTGAATTACCTTGTTTCCTATGGATATGAAGTGCGACCCTCTGTACTTATGGATTATACACGTTGATACCTTTGACATGATACCAAATTTGAAAGATTTGGTTAGTAAATGAAGTAGCTTGGTGATGGAGTTCTTGAGAGAGAAAGTTAGAGAGAGAGAGAGGAGACGCATTCTAGAGAGTGAGAATGGTACGTCTGGAAGTTTATGAGTGAAAGGAAGAAATTAAGGGTTTTAATACCCTGTGGTGTTTGGGGTTCGTTCGGTTGCTCGGTTTTGCGTATCCGTGACGTTTACGACGTAAAGCGCATTTTACGAACTTTAGATTACAATAGTTTTATTTAAACCTTTTTAAGGTTGTTATTCCTAGTGAATCTTTTAAATTTCTTTTTCTTATTTTCTTGTTTCGAAAACGTTTATATTTTCTGTTTCATCAAATCGTATCACCTTCGAGCGTATTAGTTCGAATAGTCACCCAAACAAACACGACTTTGGTTTTAGTTTATGATTTTGTTTTCTACTTTCAGAACATCATTCAGAACGTTAAACCCACATATATGTTTTCTTGAATTGGCACACACGCAAACACACTGTTAGTTTACGGTTCGCAAATCACCCTAAACTATTTTTTTGAATTGGACATTCTTAGTAACGGATTCAACTAAACCTAACTACTTTCACACTGTTATGATTGACATTCTCAGTAACGGACTCAGTAATTGGACATTCGTTTCTTCATTCTTGGGATGGATCTGTATATTGTCCAGGAAAACAACACTAGCGAATCGAATTCTGAGTTTTCACACACAGTTTATGAGATTCATGAACTCAACTCTTTTGTTCACTGTGGCGATATTGAAAGTTTTGTCATAACAGATGGCCTCAACCCTATTAAGGGTACAACATCTGTTTGGCGATGGTATTGATGCTGCCGATTTCCATCGATTTTAAATTTGATAGTAAATGTTTGTCCACTAAGGGTAAGTGAGTAGTCTATACATGTCATTCATACCAGTGTTTGTTTACCTCCTACTTTGAGCTATACTCAAAGTTCTGAAGATACAAAGCAAAAGGAAACCACTGTTGACCAAAAGGCCATCCTTGACAAAGGAATAAGGTGTATGGTGGATATCCAGTTTCCTCCTTCTCATCCTCACCCTCCATACCCAATAATGAAGGTCAATATACCCTTCAATCAAAAATATTCATCCCTATCACCTGCCTGCTTAAAGTACTTCAAATAAATCATTCTACTCAAAACTGCAGGACAAAAATTCCCCTTCAGAAAATAAGAGTTAAGCTGAAAGCTGAAAATTTGAAAGCAAGTTCCCTATTCACCTCCTGCTGTGAAAATAACAGGCCTGTTCGCCTGAAGGGACCCCCCTAATAAAATAAAGAAGGACAAGAAAGCAAGTAAACAAGGTGCCAACAAAGGCCAAACCCTCATCCTTCATTCTTCTCATCTCCTCCCTTGGCTACACTTTATAGGCCATCAATCCTTGGCACACCACCCTATTACGCTATGGTGAATCATATTCCCTATTCACCTGCTGCTGTGAATCCTCCTTATGTGGACTCACAGATCAATATTCTGCACCAAAATCAACAACAGCTTATTCAAATGATCCAGAAGTTGATGAATAATGTGCAGCAAAATAAATGAACTCTCAAAATGTATTTCTTCTTGTCTAAAATAAACATGACCCATATCTAACCTATTTCATTTGATCCTCTACGTGTAGAGAGCTTCTTCAAACCAAAATTATTGATGGTTTGTGGGCAGTTGAGGCTCTAGGCATATGACCAGGTGCAGATCCATTTAAATAACTTCATTACAAAAAATGGAGGATCTGTCTCCTTTGGAAACAATGCAAGAGGTTGGATAGGTCGGTCTGGTTTTGTCCTTAGTGGAAAATTGCACTTTTAGAATGTTAGTTTAATTGAGAACCTCAAGTTTAATCTCTTGAGTGTGTTTCAATTAGCATACAAAAATTATAGTTATTTATTCATCAAAGATAGTTGAAAAATCCTTTCCCCATAAATAAATTCTAAAATAAAGGTCTTATTTGACCAACACATACTACTGATGGCTAAAAGAAGTGGCAATGTCTATGTTGTTGACATGACAATTGATTCTCAATCCTCTATTCCCACATGTCTCATAGACAAAGCTTCATCTTCTGAGATTGCCCTCTATCACATAAGATTTAGCCACCTAAATCATCAAGCTCTTCATAGGCTTTCTGCCATTTCACTGGTAAGAGGATTACCTTCATAAGAATTTCAGTTTCAAGGACAATGTGAATCTTGCTTAACGGGAAAACAATATAAATCATCATATAAGTCTATTGAGGAAACTAAAACAACTGATTGTCTCAATCTGCTTCACATGGATCTATTTGGTCCTATTAAGGTAGCTAGTTTTGCCAGAAAGAGATATTGCTTAGTTGTTTTTATATGACTACTGAAGATTTTGCTGGACTTTCTTTCCCTTCAGCAAAGATGAGACTACTAATAAAATAAAAGCCCTTATCACGCAACTTGAAAGACAATTTGGTCTTCCAGCCAAGGTAATAAAAAGTGATGATGGTACTGAATTGAAGAATCATGTTCTTGAAGAGTATTGCACTTCTAAAATAATCCTCAGACAATACAGTGTTCCTAGAACTGCTGCTCAAAATGGAGTTGTGGAACGGAAAAATAGGATACTTACTGAGGCTGCAAGAACCATGCTTGCAGACTCAGGATTACCTTTGTCTTTCTGGGCTGAGGCAGTAAACACTGCTTGTTATGTTTTAAACAGAGTTCACACCATGAAAAGATGTATCAAAACTGTCTATGAAGTCCTTCATAAAATAAAGCCTCTCATTTCCTTTTTAGGAGTTTTTGGGTGTCCATGCTTCATTCTGAACACAAAGGATTCTTTATCCAAGTTTGCTATAAAAGTGGACTTTGGATACTTTGTGGGATACTCGCAAAATGTCAAAGCTTACACAGCTTTCAATATTAGGAATAAAATTGTTGAGAAATCTATTGATGTCAAATTTAATGAATCTGCATCAACTTCCTATTTTCCTTCTGCTCCTGATGACTTGTTTGATCTTGAAAGCTTTACTTACTCTTAATCAACTTCCCCTTTCATGTCTTCTTCTATAGAATCTTTCCAAACTTCTGAAAATTTATCATCTCTTGAGGAATGCTCAGTATCCCAATTCATCTTTTGTATTCCTTCTTGTCCAATAAATCTTCAAGATCAAAATGAACATGTTTGTACTTCCACATCTCCAATAATTGATAATGCTCCAGTAGATACATATGAACTAGCTCCTGCTAACCCATCTGAAAATTCTCCTGGTCCTGATGAAAATTCATTTTCTTCTGATGCTGCTTCTACTAATAAATGTGTTCAAACCAGAAGTCAAATCTCAAACTTTTGTCTTCTTACTGCCTTCCAATCCCAAATGGAGCCATCTAAGTATCAAGAGGCTCTAAAGGATATTAATTTGGTGGAAGCTATGCAGGATGAAATGTTATAGTTTAAAATACAAAATGTTTGGACTCTTTTCTCATTGCCCAAAGAAGAATACGCAATAGGAACTATATGAGTATTTAGAAATAAAACTGATTACAGGGGCATTGTACTCCAAAATAAAGCCAAATTGATAGTTCAAGGCTATTGCTAAGAGGAAGGCATTGGTTATGATGAAACTTAGCCCCTATAGGCAGAGTTGAAGCCATAAGACGCTTCCTTCATTTGCTATATCTCACAACATAAAGGTATTCCAAATGGTTATAAAAAGTGCATTCTTGTATGGAACCATTAAGGAGGAAGTCTATGGTATACAACCACAAGGATTTGATGATGTTCATCATCCTGGCTGGGTGTACAGACTAGATAAAGCCTTATATGGTTTAAAAAAACCACCAAGAGAATGGTATGATACTCTTTCTCAATTCCTTCTTTCAAATAAATTTTCTAGGTGAACTATTGATAAGACTTTCTTCAAGTAAAAAAATCGAGTGCAGACAGCCATCGACATTGTATTAGAACATATGCAATCTTATGATCATGTCCCAAATTATATTTGGAGTTAGGTCGGTAGTCAGCACAAAGCATTCAACATGAGCTGAATTGTTGAATTTATTCAACAACAACTCCGTGTTGACGTGACCCAGCCAATATGATCTATGCTGGTAAATTTAATTAGCAGCAAATCCATATTACTACAGCGCCTCCAATCTGCAACCAGTTTTTAATCCAAATTTAAAACGCTAACCACACCCTTGGCGTAACCAAACGTGTCCCCCTTTCCGTTGTTGTGATCACCCAGTACTAGAGTTATAAGATTAAGATCAAGAATGAATGAATAAATGAATGTGTCTTGATGTATATAAGTTTGTTTAAAATGGTTGAATACTGATTTCTTGATTTAATACTTTGATTGAATACCATGGTTGAATACTTTGATTGAATACATTCCTTTTTGAAATCCCAAAGTATACAAGTTTAGTAGCTTATAAACATTTTACAATGAAAGGGTTTTATAAAACCTAATTGATGATATTATATATCGAAAACGTTTGGTTACATGTTCCACCGCGAAACAGTTGTAAAACAGTAAAAATAGGGGCTCTGTTCTCACTTGACATCAGTAGGCTCAGTTCCTGTACAAGCGGGTAAGCAACAAGACCTCTAAGTGAGTCCTATAGTTATGATCATACACATCCGTATATAAGATTCATTGTATTTGTTTGAATTGGTTTGTTTTTTTACCTTACATAATACTTATTATGGTATGTTTAAAGTCAAGTTAAACAATTTATATTTGTTAATTTATAACATTCAATTTATGAACACTCAACATACTCCCTAACCCATAAGAGGGTTATTTGTATTCTTGAGTGTTCATATGGACTCAATATGTTTATTTGGTTTTCTTAGAGTTGTCTTTGGTTCATTCATGATTTGAAATTCTTGGAAAAGACTAAGTGATTGGTGTCACACCCTGAGCCGGCGGGCCGGATCATGTGTCCCGCCGGCCGGATCGTGAGTGATAATCGTGATGATCAGATTGTTTACATAGCATCAACATTGAGAATAACTAAAGCACCATAAAGCATTAAACTAGGATTACAAAGTTAAATTACAATATCATTGTTTGATAATTTAACTAAATAAACCTATCAAAAGAATCAAACATTTACTATCTTGTAACTGTACAAGTTGTCAAAAGTGATTCGTATCAATAACAAAAGATGTTCTTTCCAAAAGTCTACTAGGTCCTCTATCTGGGCATCCTAGCATGCAATTTTGAAGCCTTAGTTTACTCCTGTACATCACCTGAGAAAGCATGTAAGAAAACAAAGTCAACACAATGGTTGGTGAGTTCATATAGTTTTAGTATTTGAAAATCGCTTTAGCAAACCTTTTCCGTACAACCTTAACCTCATTAACATCACCTGTAATATCCAATTCGGTATGCTTATATGTAGGGCATACGAAAGGGTCGAGCCTACAACCCGCCCAGACGCCATCCCACCACATACTAAACCACATATGACATTTTTGTTAATGATAATTAAGCATTGTACCTACCATTCAATCCAGTTCCCACCATAGCTTTAGCATTATGTTTATAGGTTTTCAGCATTCATACAATAGTATCAATAGTCTATCTTTAAGAGTTACCGCTATGGACAACGGTACGCCCTAAGGAATTTAGTATCAATCCATATCGAAACTAGATGTGATGAGAAACTTCGGGGTTTCGATAAAGGATTTCTAATATGACACAAAGTCAAATAAAGAAAACCCAAATCGTCCCAGTCACGTATCACGACCATGAGTGGACGATGAG
Source organism: Mikania micrantha (assembly GCA_009363875.1). NCBI lineage: Eukaryota > Viridiplantae > Streptophyta > Magnoliopsida > Asterales > Asteraceae > Mikania > Mikania micrantha. Next base: position 82,746 of record SZYD01001411.1, read on the forward strand.
GAATCATTGTATGGCAAGCACTGAGAGGCCAACAGTCTCTTCCTCCAATCCTGACTATGAAGGTCAACCTATGGCAAGCACTGAGAGACTGACGGTCTGTTCCTTCAAGTCCCGACTATGGAGAACACCCTATGGCAAGCGCTGAGAGACTGACAGTATGTTCCTTCAAGTCCTGACTATGGAGAACACCCTATGGCAAGCACTGAGAGGCCAAAACAATATGTTCTACCATAGCCGATAGCTTTAGCATTCAAGTTTACAGCATTCATATAGCGTAGCGTTTACATATCTTGTGCACAAGTACTAGCTTCACCACCGGTAAGGCAAGAACTGAGAGGCCAAACCGTTTTTTTAGCGTGGCTAGCATATAAAGCATACAAGGTTTAAAGCATTCTGAGCATTTCAAGCATTTAGTATATATGTATGTATGTAGCATTAGCATGGAATCATTAGCATTTAGTGTTAGCATTAGCATTATCAGGTAGCATTAGCATAAAGTATTAGCATTTAGCTTTAGCATTAGCATGTAGCATTTAGCATTAACCCATATCGTTAGTATTAGCATCTAGCATTTACCCTTAGCATTATCATTAGCATCTAGCATTTACTCGTAGCATTAGCATTAGCATAAATTATTTAGCATATAGCATTTAGCATCAACCCATCATATTAGCATTTAGTTTAAAGCCTTAGCTTTTAGCTTTTAGAATAAGTGTATCACGCATAAGCATTTGTATTAGCATTTTGAATGAGTATAAAAGCATCTATGCATCAGTTAAACATTTGTTTAAAAGGTGTGACATGCTTCTCAGTCCCGAAGTAAAACTCAAAATAGTTTGAAAAGAGACAATGAACTCACCTGTGTTGCTAAGTATAGTTTACCACAGATAATCCGCGCTCTTTGATTGTAGCTTAAGTATATTCAACACCTGAGTTGTTTTAAGAGGTTCGAATACGATAAGTCGCTATAATAAACGCAAAATAGGGTTTCGGTCTCGGCGTGCAACTATGTGTCCTATATTACTAATGAGTTTTCTAAGAATCTTTCTAGTTAGTCTAATGCATTACTCATAAATGAAACCCGTGAACCCGTAGAATTTAAGTGAGTATTTGTAAAGGAATTTGTTTTAACTAAATCTTAAGTTAGAAATCATTTAATTAATCAAAGAGAGTTTAGTATAAATTTTCATTTAATAAAATCATCAAGTATTTTAAGAAAATCATAAATTGGTTTTATTAGGCTTAAGTTAATCCAACTTGATTAACTCTAAGCCTAACAGTTAGTTTTAGCTTACTTCGCTTTCTTGAATTGTTCGTGTATACTAATTGGATTAGAAGGTTCAACAGAACCATCTAACTTAGTTGTATTTAGAATAGCTTTTCCTAAGTATTGAATGTTAACAACTAACAATCACACTTAGTTAGATTCTTTGATCTTGCAATTGATGCTTCGTGTTTGTTATAGCTCATATCATTAATGTTGTTGCATAAACCTCTTGTTTAACTTCAACCCCTTTTGTTCTGACGAAAAAAATATATATGTTTAACATTTGTTTAGGAATGTATGTATGTCTTAATTCGTAGCATAAACCACTTACAAGTTCATCACCTTTGTTTGCAAAGGATTGAGTTTGCTTATTATTAGGAAACCCTAATAGTTTTTCCCATGTACACAAACACCCACACACACCTTCGGCCACCTTGCATGCATGGGAGATGGCCGATCTTATGGATGGTCACACGAATGGAATATCCGAGTGAGAGCTAGCTTGGCCGAATAGACTTGGCCGAAGGAGGGTCTGCTAAAGTAGGGAGTCCCGACCGAATGGTCTTAGCCGAAGGAGGCTTTGCCGAAAAGGTTAGGCTGCATGGGCTGTGGCCGAGCGAATGGCCTTGGGCCGAATGTGGTCTACCGACCGAAACAAGAGCTGGGTCGACATAATGAGCTTTGGCCGAATGTGGAGCGATCGAATGGATGTCTTTCGGCCTGGGCTGGTCATTCGGCTGTTCGAACTCAGCCCTATGCAACCCTTATTCTCGAGCTAAATGGCTAGACAAAGAAGGGGTACTTGTTCCTACATCATATCTAAGTGATTGTGTGGTGTTCCCTAAAGCATTGAGTGTTTTAACCGGTTGAAACAGGTGGGTCGAACCAAGGGTTAGGAAACCCTAAAATCGCAACAAAAACCAGATTTTACCTCGATTTGACTGGATTATAACTCAGATCCTTTGTACTTCCACGATCTACGTGTTGGTGTGGTCGTTTAGACACCAAAATGGCTTGATATGGTTAAGAAATGAGAGAGTTAGAGATGGTGATTATAAAGAGAGAGTATAGAGAGAGAAAGAGCCGAATTTTGAGAGAGAAAGAGGGTGTAATGGCTGGTTGGTGGGGGTTGTTGTGGCATTAAAAGCCATTCTTAAATGGCTTTAGTTTCCCCGGGTGTGTTCGGGTTAGTTCGGTTCCGCTCGATTTCGCGTGGAAGCGTCATTTCTGTTTCGTTTTCGAGACAAACGTCTCGGTTTTTAAAAATAAAGTTTACTAAATAATTTTAGGTTGTGATTCCTAATAAATTACCTAAATATCTTTTGTTTTTTTTAAATTTTTGAAAATGTTTAAGTTACAGTTTAAATTGAATCGCGTAGTTGTCGCGCGTATTCGTTCGAATCGTCACCCGTACGAACACGACAATAACTACGCTTTTCAATATGGTTTTCTAATTATTGGACATCATTCGGAACGTTAAACGTTTAGATGTATTCGTACATATCGTCACCTATACGAATAATCCGTCCGTTTAGCATTCCTGTAACGACATCCATTCATGCTTTGTTTTATTCAACCTCATATACGTTTATACAAAGCATCATATCAATAAGCATTCGTCTGTAAGTTCAACGTTGACTGATGTGTTTCTGACTGTTAAATCGTGAGATTTAATCAGATTTTAGAAACGAAAGCTAGTTCAGTGTTAAGCATCAAAGTGTTAATAGCATACAAATAGTTCACGTAGTCTGTACCTGTTACTGTGCAAGCTACTGTTCAGATCACTATTCCGGTATGATTCCGGCACTAATGCTACATATCATCAGTGCCGGAATAGTACCGGAACAGCGATCTCAAACAGTATCATGAACAGTAATCAGGTACGCACTTTATGCATTTCAGTAAATTTAACATTCATATCGTATATCATTATCATTTCATGTACGAAACAGTGAATTCAGAATCATTTCAGAGAAACTAAACTCAGTAAACGTGGTTCATCAGCCAGATAATTATCGGGCAACACAGAACCATCACGAGATTATGTGTTAGGATTTTATTATGTATAAACGTATGTGAGGCCTTACAGAACAAAACAACACGGATGTCGTTACGTGAATGCCAAATTGACGGATTATTCGTATATGTGACGATCTGTACGAATAAATCTGAAAGTTAAAAGCTCTGAATGATATCCGATAATTAGAAAACAATATTGAAAAGTATAGTTATCGTCGTGTTCGTACGGGTGACGATTCGAACGAATACGCGCGACGACTGTACGATTCGATTTTAAACAGAAAATTTAATATTTTGAAAATTTAAAATAAAAAAAAAGATATTTAGTTCATTTATTAGGAATCACATCCTAAGTTGATTTTAGAAATCCTATTTTATAAATCGAACCGTTTTGTTACGAAAACTACGAAGAAACCGGTATTTTACGCGAAACCAATCGAGACCGAACCTACTGGGTGTTTTAATTCATTTAATGAGGCATTAAAGCCCCACAACAACCCTCACTAACCCATTTCCTCTCTCAAAATTCGTTTTTCTCCATCTCACTAAAAACCCAAGCTTCTCTCTAAGATTTCTTAGTGATCTCTCAACGGATTCGAAAGTTCTTGGTGCCAAAACGATGCTCTCATCACGTAGAACCCGGAAGTACAAGTTATTCAAGCCTTATTTCATCGATTTTGAGGTAGAGATATAGTTAAATTCGGTTTTTGTGTGTGTAATCTCGAATCTTAAACCTGATGGTGTTCCTAACCGATCTAATACCTCAGATGCACTTAGATAAACCATTGTAGATGATTAGGAAACCTTAGGAACAAACTTGCAAGGCTTAAAACCGATAATGAAGCTTATGAGAGCCACACATGGTCGACAGGTTCGTGAAGGGTGATGATGCAGGTGGCCGAACCTATATACGTAACTTCAAGAAGTGGCGAACCTACCTAAGGCTGGATGAACCATTGGTCAGCCGAACCTCACCCTTGTCAGCCGAACCCTGTGATCACTGCACCGAACCTGTTGACAACCTGCAGCCGAACCTGCACCGAACCTATGGTCATCAACCTCTTACCACCGAACCTTCTACTTAGCCGCCGAACCCCCTTATTAACCTAGCCGAACCCTTCTCCCTTGAACGAACCTGGAATCGCCGAACTATGACGAGCGAACCCTATCTCTTGGCCAACCCTTCGACGACCTGAAGCTTAGCCGAACCTATGAAGCCTCTAACTAACTAGCAGCGAACCTAAGGGATTTCCACATGAGGGATACGAACCCTAGGGCCGAACCTCCTCTTTATTTTTAGTCGAACCTTGAGACTTGAAACACACTGTCCGAATCTACCCATAGGTTCGCTGGTTATATTTATCTAGACTATAGTTGTTAACGAAAATGAGGATTTTAGGGTTGTGGAAGATATGGGCGACCATGTACAAGTTTATGCATGAAATGACCTTGTGAGTGCATGGGAATAAACCTAGAATATATGTGTGTGCATGTATAAACGAAAACACTATTGTGAGTGCATGGGGATTTAACATAGATACAAAAGTGTAAAGGTTAATATTTATACCTTCGGGAATTTCATAAGATGTGTAAGTAACATAGGTAGTTTAATTGAATTATCTATGTTGGAGTATTCAAAGGATGTAATTAATAATCATTGGGCTATCAAGACTAGAAATGGGCCTAAGGGGGCCCAATGGGCTTAATTAAGCCCTTCATATGTTGAATGTTATTTTAAATAAAGTAATAATGTTTTAATAAAAGAGTATGGTTTATAAATCTTGTTAAATTGAATTAAATGATATTCTAAATTTATGTTTAACTTAAAATGAAATTTATTAAAAACATAGTAATCAAGACTTGTTGTGACTAGTTATTGGATATGGGTATCTAAGTTGGACTAGAAGATTAAGTCTTAGAAGCACACTAATACTTAGGACACTTAGTTGCACACCGAGATCAAACCCTAGATACGACGACTAATGCATATACTTACCGTATTCGAAATCCTTAAAACAACTCAGGAACTTAAGAAACCTAAGCAGCAACAACGAGGGCGCATTTTGTGATATATCATTTGCACAGCAACATAGGTGAGTTCATTGCCCTTTTTCTAAACATTTTTGTTTTAAAAACGCGGGCTGAGAAGCATGTGTAAACTGTTTTATTTAAATTGTTTACTTAAATGCTTTTATTTATTATATGTTTTACATGTATATGCTTGTTTATACTCCTAGACTCCTGTCTAGGTAATTGCTATGCAGAATTAACTTACAAGTTAATTAAATTACTCGTACGAGTAATACTTAAATTCTAAAACTCTAAACAAACCCTTAGTCCATCAAGCACAAATTCAAGAATCCAAATTCAAAGTTGAATCAAAAGAACTAAAGTTAAAGATCAATTGCAATGGAAACTAATTCAGTGTGGTGATCAGTAAATCAAAGGATCCTATTCATAAATCTATAATCATTGTGAAATCATGAAGTTCTAAAGATCAAAATAAAGAGACTCAAGGAAATCAAGAAAATCATAGTTGTGTGTGAATCATTGAAATAATGAAATCATTAAAATCTAATGAAATCATTAATGATTGAGTCAAGGTGGATGTCAGTTGTATGGAAATCAAGACCACGTATAAAACACATAAAGTCACAGCATAAATAGTAGACTCTTGTAGTCAAGCTATATGGTCAATAACGTGAACTATCAAATGAAATCAAAATCAAAATCAAGAGAATCAAAGAGATCAAGAATCAAAGGATATCCGTAAAGTCCCGGCATGTATAGTAGACCAGTGGGTCAAGCTGATATGGGCATCGTTAAAATCCCGGCACACACAGATAGACTCCTTGTGAGTCATGCCTGATATGGGTCACGTGTGAGAGGGTACAACTTGGACAACCACCAACAACTAAGTCTAATTGATTGAGTCAAATAAGGCCCAATCATCATGTCTTAGTTGTATTTAAATGCTTAGTTATTAGTTTAATTAATCATTTAATGTTATATTTCTACAAGTGCTTTTGGGAAATCATGAATACATGGTAAACTCATGAGATCAAACGTAAATCTATTTGTGGAAATCAGAATCTAAAATGAAGGTGAATGGAATGAAACACTTAATTATCATTAATAACAATATGCTAAGCAGTCCAGTATGTGGTGGGATGGTGGCTGGGCGGGCGATAAGCTCGACCCTACATATGTCCTATATATAAGCATACTTGATTGGATAGCATAGGTGTTGTTGATGAGGTTAAGGTTGTCATTTCGGGGGATCAAGGTAAACATTTTCAGGGTAATCAAACTCTATGAATCAATGGTTATGGAATCAAAGTAGTGGAATGAAATGCTTAATTATCACCAGGAACAATATATCATGTGGTTTAGTATGTGGTTGGACGGTGGCTGGGCAGGCGGTAAGTTCAACCCTACATATGCCCTATATATAAGCATACTGAACTGGATGGTGTAGGTGGTTAATGGTGAGGTTAAGGTTGTCATTCAGGTTATTCAAATTCACTTTTATAAAACTTAATGAACTCACCAACCATTTGTTGACTTTATTTTTGCATGACTTCTCTGGTGATGAACAGGTCAACTAGGCAGTTGTTGCTTTTGAGCTAGGATTTCAGTTAGAAGACCTAGCATTTTTGGACCTGCATACTTTTGAAACATCATTATACATATTATTTTGTATATATCGTGCAGATGCAAGATAGAAGATTTATGATGTTAACAGTAGATTTACATTGTGAAATTCTGAACTAAACTGAGGTAATTTAACTTTGTAATTCTACTTCTATTTAGCAGTTTCTCATTTATATTTATATATCATGTGCAATGTAACAATCTGATCATTTCGATTATCACCCACGATATCGCGTCCCGGGAACCTTCCGCCAGACGGGGAATCTGATCCAACCCCGTCGGCTCGGGGTGTGACAGATTGGTATCAGAGCCATGGTTATAGAAAACATAGGTCACTTATTTAAATGGTTTGGCCTACACTATAACCTAGGGACCCTTCATGTAGAGAATCTAAGACTTGACTTTATTGCAGTGTCTCTTCTATATTCGATCATTGCACTAACTGAAAACTTTAATGGTTATGATCAGAATGCCGCCGAGAAGGCAGACTCCCTCGTTACCTTCACCACCACAAGATTTAGCTCCACATTCATCTACTCCTTCACCACCTAATTCACCAACGCCACTTCCTCCTCCTCCATTTATTCCTCCTCTTCCACTTAACACACCGCCAGGCTCGAGTACTACTCTGCTACTGGATCCTGCTACCATCCCCCTGGTGACACTACTGAGCAGTCAGCTGACTAACCAGCTGAAAGAGGTGATACTGGAGATGCTCGACCATCTTTGTAATGACAGCAACAACACTGGGCATTCATCAGTGGAAGCCAGTGGGAACACTGGCGGGACTTCAAATCACTCCTATAAATACTTTATGGAATGTAAACCGCTGACATTCAGCGGTAATGAAGGAGCCGTTGGTCTAATCCAATGGATAGAAAAGATTGAGGCTACTCTGGACCTCTGCAGTTGTCCAGAGCACCACAAGGTTCGTTATTCTGCTGGAACATTCAACAAGCGAGCCTTGACTAGGTGGAACGGCCAAATCAACGCAAGAGGAAGAGAGGAAGCGATGTCGATGACCTGGGATGACTTCAAGACTCTACTGAGAACAGAATTCTACCCCAAGAATGAACTGCAGAAGTTGGAGGTTGAACTCTCCAACCATGTTATAAAAGGGGCTGACCATATGGGGTACACTACTCGTTACCACGAGTTAGTTGCTTTGATGCTAGACATGGTACCATCTTTAGAAAAGAGGATTGATCGATATGTAGGTGGACTTCCCGCCTGCATTCAGGGTTTAGTAGTTGCTGTAAACCCTGTCACTCTGGAGTCTGCTGTGAGTTTGTCTTGGAAATTCACTGACCTTAGGGTAGCCTCAAGAGTTCCGAAGAAAGAGGAAGAAACTTCAAAGAAACCCCATCACCATCAGAAGAAGAAGCAGAAACTCATCAAGAACTATACAGTGGCTACTCCCCATAATCAAGTAGCAGTGGCACAGCAAAATGTGCCCAAGAAACAATACACTGGCCCATATCCTTTGTCTACCAAGTGCCAGTACCACCATGCTACAAGCAACCAGTGCCGTCAATGCACGGGTTGTGGTGACGGCACGGGTTGTGGGAGAAAAGGACACTGGGTCCAACAATGCAGACTGACACCAATCCAGCAGTCAACAATGCTGCTTTAGCTCTCCCTCCACCAGCCAATCATAACAATGGTGGATGTTTCAACTTTGCCGAACAAGGCCACTTTGCAAAAAACTGCCCGAAGAAGGCTCAACAGGCAGTTCAAGCACCTCGTGGAAGAGCCTTTGCCATTGTAGCACCAGCTGCACGCCATGACCCGAATGTGGTCACTGGTACATTTCTCTTACATGACTTTTATGCATCTGTTCTATTTGATATTGGTGTCGATCATAATTTTATCTCTACCGATTTTGCATGCCAATTAGATTCGATAGAGGAACAGTTAGATTCCCCTTATATCATAGAGGTAGCTAACGGGAAATAGATCACAGTTAGTACAGTATATAGGAATTGCCCGTTGACCCTTAATGGTCATACATTCACCATCGATTTGATACCAATGGAGTTGGGTAGTTTCAACTTCATTGTCGTAATGGATTGGCTTTCTTCTAATCGAGTGTAAGTCATCTGTTCTGAAAAGCTGCTTCGAGTTCCATTGCCGAGTGATCACGTATTGGAAGTTAAAGGGGATCAAGCAAAAAAGGAAGTGTCAAAATTATCTCTTGCATAAAGGCGCATAAGTGTCTACAGAAGCAGTGCGTGGCGTTTCAAGCTCATGTGGTGGAAAAGGAGAAGGACAAGAAAAAGATTCAAGAGGTACCAGTAGTGAAAGAATACCCCGAGGTATTTCCTGAAGACCTACCCGGTTTGCCTCCTGCGCGACCGGTAGAGTTTCGTATCGACTTAGCTCCTGGAGCAACTACTGTTGCTAAATCTCCTTACAGGTTAGCACCCTCAGAGATGCAGGAATTGTCTAATCAGTTACAGGAGCTACTTGATAAGGGTTTCATTAGACCGAGCTACTCACATTGGGGAGCTCCGATTCTGTTCGTGAAGAAGAAAGGCGGATCGTTTCGGATGTGCATAGATTATCGAGAGCTGAACAAGTTAACCATCAAGAATCGGTATCCGTTGCCGAGGATTGATGATTTGTTTCACCAACTGCAAGGAGCTCAATACTTCTTAAAGATTGACTTGCAGTCTGGGTATCATCAGCTCATAGTTCAAGATGAAGATATACCGAAGACGGCGTTCCGAACCAGATACGGGGATTACGAATTCATGGTGATGCCTTTCGGATTGACTAATGCACCTGCGGATTTCATGGACCTCATGAACCGGGTGTGCAAGCCGTATCTGGATCAATTTGTCATCGTCTTTATAGATAACATACTGATTTATTCTAAGAACAAATCAGATCATGATCAACATCTCAGGAAGATCTTGGAGCTGTTGAAAGAACAGATTCTTTATGCCAAATTTTCTAAGTGTGAATTTTGGCTAAGAGAAGTTCAATTTCTGGGTCATGTAGTCAACAGCGAGGGAATACACGTAGATCCTGCCAAGATCAAGGAAATTACAAACTGGGATACTCCAATACCCGACACAGATACGATCTTTTCTGGGATTGGCAGGTTATTATAGAAGGTTCATCTCGAATTTTTCTAAGATAGCCCTGCCTCTCACTAAGCTAACTCAGAAAAGTGAACCGTTTGTTTGGGAGCAGAAACAAGAAGATGCTTTTCAGACATTGAAACAGAAACTATGTGATGCTCCAATCCTATCTCTCAGAGGAGGATGTGATGACTTTGTTGTTTATTGTGATGCCTCCCATCAGGGACTTGGTTGCTTGTTAATGCAACGGGACAAAGTTATCGCTTATGCATCAAGACAGTTGAACGTGCATGAGAACAACTACACTACTCATGATCTTGAACTGGGAGCTGTAACCTTCGCACTGAAAGATTTGGAGACATTACTTATATGGCACCAAGTGTACCATATATACTGATCATAAAAGTCTGCAACACATCTATGATCAGAAGGAACTCAACATGCGACAACGACGTTAGGTTGAACTTTTGAATGATTACGATTGTGCGATCAACTACCATCCAGGAATGGCGAACGTTGTAGCTGATGCCTTGAGCCGGAAGGAACGAGTCAAACCTTTGCGAGTTAGAGCAATGGGAATGACTGTGTAGACCAGCTTACGTGACAAGATCATTCAGGCATAACAAGAATCAGTTGATCGAGGAAACTTGAAGAAGGAATAGACTGCGGAGCAGAGAAACAATTTGAGACTAAGTCTGATGGAGTAATCTACTACCAGGATCGTAATGGATTCCACGCGGTAGATGAATGAGAAAACTTATCTTCGATGAATCACACAAGACGAAGTATTCTGTTCATCCAGGAGCTGATAAAATGTATCAAGACTTGCGTGGATTTTATTGGTGGCCTGGGATGAAGAAAGACATAGTCGAGTCGTCGGTCAATGTCTTACGTGTGCGTAGGTAAAGGCGGAACACCAGAAACCGTCTGGTTTACTGGAACAGCCTGAGATTCCGCTCTGGAAGTGGGAACAAATAGCTATGGATTTCATTACCAAGCTACCCCGCACTTCCAGTGGTCGTGATACGATTTGGGTTATCATCGATCGTTTAACTAAATCTGCTCATTTCTTGCGGACGTGTGAGACTTTCACGATGGATAACTGGCAAAAATACATCAATGAGATAGTGGTACGCCATGGTGTTCTATTGTCTATTATTTCAGACAGAGATAGCAGATTTACATCAAGGTTTTGGCAATCACTACAGAAATCTCCAGGGACGCACTTGAATCTGAGTACAGCTTACCTCCACAAACGGACGGTCAAATCGAACGTACAATTCAGACCCTGGAAACATGTTAAGAACCTATGTTTTGGATTTCAGTGGGAATTGGGATTCCCATTTACCACTGATTGAATTCTCCTACAACAACAGTTACCACAGTAGCATCGGATGGCACCATTCGAGGCTTTGTACGGTCGAAAATGTCGATCACCAATCTGTTGGACTGAAGTTGGAGACAACCGTATAACTGGGGGCTATGAGCTGATTCAGGAAACTATTGACA
>SZYD01001412.1:0-28109 GCA_009363875.1 Mikania micrantha
TGCGATGGAGGCTGTTATCTCCATCAGTGAGTGCCGAATTGATCAAGCTGTCAAGTTTGCAGCTCACTCCTTTGTCGAGGAGGCACTTCACTGGTGGAGCACCATTAAGCAGTCCAAGGCGCAAGCCGATATGGAGAAGATGACTTGGGATGATCTAAAGGAACTGGTCACTAAGCAGTTCTGTCCCAAGAATGAGCTGGATAAGGTTGAAAGGGAGTTTCTGGTGCTGAAAGCGGGAAGTCTAAATCACAGGCAGTACACTTCACGGTTCAATGAGATGCAAGACTCGTTCCTCATCTGGTTCTACTGAGGAACGTAGGGTGAAGTTGTACATGGAGGGTTTGCCTCCCAAGGTTCGGATCATGTGAAGGCCAATGCTCCTAAGACCTTTGACTCCACTGTTGAACTCAGTGGTATGTAGGGATGACGTGATGGATGCTGATGAGCCGGTGAAAGAAGGAAACCAGGGGGAAGGAGTCCGTCAGGACCAAGCGAGGCCGAACAGACCAACGAAAGTCTTCTGGCAAGAAGATCAAGCGAGGAGAACAGGTCTATGCCGTAAGTGTGGCAAGAGCCATTCTGGGCTGTGTCGTGTGGGCACGAACTTATGCTTTCGATGTGGAAAGGTGGGGCATTTTTCAGCAATTGTCCGGTGCTATGAGATGCTACAACTGCAATGGGATTGGACATCTGTCCAAAGATTGCAGGCAACCACGGGCCGATACTTCGGGCTCGGGTAAGAAAGAAGAGAAGGGAAAGGAGAAGCAGAAGGCTAAAGCACGAGCCTTTACGATGACGAAGGATGATGCGATTGAGGACCCTGATGTGGTCACAGTACCTTTTCTATCAACAATATTCCTGCTTCTGTATTGTTTGATTCTGGTGCCAGTATGAGTTTGTATCTTCTACTTTCTGTGATGGGTTATCTGGGAAGGTTAAGAAGATAGATCGGGTATTTGATGTAGAGACGGAAAATGGTAAGATGACCAGGGTGACTGAGGCTATTGATGATTGTTATGTTGAGATAGGAGGTCATAGGTTCCCAGTACGATTGTTTCTTATTACCTTAGGAGGATTCGATGTGGTTTTGGGTATGGACTGGTTAGCCAAATATGAGGCTAACATTGTATGTCGACGAAAGATGATATGTTTACGTGCGATGGATGGGAGCTCCGTGACGGTTTATGGTGATAGAGCGATGTATGCGCCTAAGATCATTTCAATGATCAAGGCTGTTGTTATGATGAGGCGAGGGTGTGTAGCCTACTTGGCCTACGTGATTGAGGAACGTATGGATATGAGGACGATTGATGATGTTCCCGTGGTGTGTAACTTCCCCGATGTATTCCCTGAGGAATTGCCTGGATTACCACCCGAACGGGAAATTGAGTTCTAGATCGACTTAGTGCCGGGGGCACAACCCGTTGCCAAAGCACCGTACCGTTTAGCTCCAAACGAGATGAAGGAAATGATGACCTAGCTACAAGAAACTCCTTGATAAAGGTTTATATTGACCGAGTGTCTCTTCGTGGGGAGCACCGGTGTTGTTCGTTAAGAAGAAAGATGGAAGTATGCGTATGTGTATCGATTACAGGGAACTGAATAAGTTGACCGTAAAGAACAGGTATCCTCTACCTAGAATTGATGACTTGTTCGATCAATTGCAAGGTGCAAGCTGGTTCTCAAAGATAGATCTCCGATCCGGTTACCATCAGTTGAAAGTTCGAGAGCAGGATATCCAAAGACTGCTTTCCGTACGCGTTATGGACATTACGAGTTTCTCGTTATGTCGTTTGGATTGACGAATGCTCCCGCAGCATTTATGGATTTGATGAAAAGGGTATGTCGACCGATGCTGGACCGATCGGTGATAGTGTTTATTGACGATATTTTGATTTATTCAAAGAACGAGGGAGACCATGCTTGCCACGTACGTGAGGTATTGGAGATCCTGAGGAAAGAGAAACTTTATGCTAAGTTCTCCAAATGCGCTTTCTGGTTACGAGAGGTACAGTTTCTGGGTCACGTGGTGAACCCAGAAGGCATTATGGTAGATCCAGCTAAAGTTAAAACGATTATGAAATGGAGCCCTCCGAAGTCACCTACGGAAGTACGCAGTTTTCTTGGTTTGGCCGGTTACTATATTCAAGACTTCTCCAAGCTAGCGACGCCATTGACAAAGCTCACGATGAAAGATGTAAAGTACGAATGGGGCCCTAACCAAGAACAAGTGTTTTCAGTGCTAAAGGAGAAACTTACCCAAGCTCATGTTCTAGCACTGCCGGATGGAAATGATGATCTTGTGGTGTATGCCGATACGTCACGACAAGGGTTGGGATGCGTACTGATGCAAAGGGGAAGGGTGATAGCTTATGCTTCACGCCAGCTAAAGATTCATGAGGCTAACTACCCGACCCACAATCTTGAACTCGCTGCAGTGGTGTTTGCATTGAAAATATGGAGGCACTACTTGTATGGAGTAAGGAGTACCATCTATACCGACCACAAGAGCTTGAAGTACTTCTTCGAGCAAAAGGATTTGAACATGAGGCAGAGACGATGGCTTGAGTTGCTAAAGGATTATGACTGTATATTCTATATCACCCGGGAAAGGCCAATGTAGTGGCAGATGCCTTGAGTCGCAAGATTGATCATCCTGCCATACGAGTAAAATCGTATAGTTTGGTGATAACGCCAGACTTTCTGAATGAGCTCAAGCATGCGCAATAGGAAGGATTGAAAGAAGAGAATGTGGGTTTTGAACGTGTCTTCGGGCAAGTCAAGAACTTGGAAGACAATGATCACGGTGTGAAAGTACGATTCGGTCGTATGTGGGTGCCCAGAAATGGGGACATTCGAGCGAGAATTTTAGACGAAGCCCACAAATCACGTTATTCGGTGCATCCCGGTGCGACGAAGATGTATCAAGATCTTTGAAAAGACTATTGGTGGCCGGGTATGAAGTTTAACGTGATGCAGTATGTGAACCGATGCCTTACTTGTGCGCAAGTGAAGGCTGAACATCAGAAGCCCTACGGATATGTGCAACCTCTAGAGGTACCGGAATGGAAATGGGAACACATCACCATGGATTTCATCATCAAGCTACCAAGAACAGCTAAACGACATGATACCATTTGGGTGATTGTGGACCGGCTGACGAAGAGTGCACACTTCCTCCCTATCAGGGAAACGTATACATCCGAAAGGTTGTCTGAGTTGTTCATGAAGGAGATTGTGACTAGACACGGAGTTCCTGTCTCTATTGTGTCAGATCGGGATACGAGGTTTACTTCCAGATTCTGGAAGCAGTTTCATGATGCCATGGGAACGAGGTTAAATATCAGTACCGCCTATCACCCTCAGACTGATGGACAGTCAGAAAGCACTATCCAAATGTTGGAGGATATGCTTAGGGCATGCATTATCGATTTTGGAGGGAGCTGGGATGACCACTTGCCATTGGTGGAGTTTTCTTATAACAACAGCTACCACTCCAGCATCGGAATGCCCCCATATGAGGCGTTGTACGGAAGACGATGTAGAACCCCGGTGTGCTGGGGTGAAGTTGGACAGAAAGAAATGGGAAACAAGGCTGCAGTGATTGATATGGCAGAAAAGCTATGGGTGATAAAAGCACGAATGAAAGCCGCACAAGATCGCCAAAAGTCTTACGCTGACAAGCGTCGGAGACCGATCGAGTTTGATGTGGGCGATCGATTGTTGCTGAAGGTATCACCATGGAGGGGAATCATTAGATTCAGAAAGAGGGGAAAGTTGAGTCCGAGGTACATCGGACCGTTTCAGATAAAGGCAAGGGTGGGGAAGGTCGCGTATCGACTGGACCTACCAGAGGAGCTGAACGGGATTCATCCTACCTTCCACGTGTCACATCTTAGGAAGTGGCTGGCAGACGAGCAAGCACATGTTCCTTTAGACGACATTGAGGTAGATGACCGACTGAACTACATCGAAGAACCAGTTGCCGTTGTGGATACGAAGGAGAAGCAGCTACGGAATAAAACGGTTCGTCAAGTAAGAGTTCAGTGGAAGCATCGGAAGGGTTCAGACACGACATGGGAGACGGAAGATGAAATGAGGAGGTTGTATCCTCATTTTTTGGGTTCCTAAGATACCTTATGTATAGCTTGTGTTTATAGAGGGTATGCCCTCTTTGGATTGTAATTTTTTCTCAGTGCTATATATCTTTTTGGGTTATTACCCTTAACTAAAAAACAATAGTTGTGATATCAATAACCCTTTGGACACTGAATATATATTAGTCCCTAATAGCCATTCAAGAAAATCTTTTAATACCGATATTCAACCCTTAATGTTACAATGGGTACGTATTTGAGACTGAAATTCAGTAGCTAACTATTTTACCTCCAAAAAGCTCCTTGACGCAAACAAATTGGCGACTAAATTACAGTCTTAAATAAGTGTCAATGTATTAGGGACTAATTATTAGTCACTACAATTTACTAAACATAAATCAGTCCTTGATAAAATAAGGACTAATAATTCAATCCTAAATACTATAAATATGAGACTAAGATACCAGTCACCAATTATTTAGTCTCTAATGACCCTTTTTAGTGGTTATTCGGTTAGCGTAATAATAAAGGGTTAATTTTTGACCATATCCCTATATATGTACACATGAATGATTGTAACACCCCAAATTTTCTAATACAAGTTATTTGAACTTACGAATGCGTAAAGAACGATTAACTTGCTAGAAAAGGGACGAAAAATAACTAAGTTTAGGCCTCGAAGTTGTGTACTCGAAATGGGATTTCGAGTACAGTAGTTCTCGAAAAACCATAGTATTCGAAATTTACAATTTCGGGTACAGGACACTGCCTATAAATAGTAGGGCCTTGGGAAACGTGCTAACCTTTGGCTAGAAGCACGTTCTCTCTCGAGTACACGAAGTCGGGACCAAGAAACTTCAAGAATCGAGCTTTGGTTGATCAAACGTACGAGGATACACACGAGAATCTACAGGAGTGATCCTTTAACCTCAAGTAAGTGATCCAAACTGAAAAGTTACGATTTTTATACAAAAGTTAGGATCGTTAAATAAAGGTGAACTTGTGCATAAAGCTTGCACCTTTATGCATAAAGTTCGGAACTTTGAGGTTCCAGCACGTTGGTAACAACACAAGGAACCTAGAACTAGCTCCCCAAGATCTTAGATGAATTTCTGAGATGGTTTATGATAAAAATCATGAGTATACGAAAATATGTTTATGTCAATACTCGAAATCAGGTTTATCCATTTCGAGTACGCTATTTTGAGTATGAGAAGTTCGTATACTCTAGTTTCGAGTATACATGGAATTTCGAGTACTCATAGGTTCGAGTACACATGCAAGTTCGAGTACACAGGGTATCGTATACCTTGGATATTTCGTGTACACTAGTATTTCGAGTATTCATGGATTTCATGTACATGGAAACTTAATGGAATTCAAGGGTTTCGTATACTTAGCTAAGTTTCGAGAACTTGGATTCAGTAAGGGGGACTAGTAGGTTATGAAGACTTAGGAAATATTCTAAGTCTAAGAATGGTATGTGATGAGATGATGTAACTGATGTAGGTTCCTAAGCCCTAGCTAAGGAGTTCAGCTAAGGAAAACAAGGGTCTACTATCAGGTGAGTTCTAGACGCCCTATTTACACTTACTGTTTTGGGCTGGCATACATGCTTATTGTTATGTTATGTGATTATGTTATGATGATTATGAATGATGTTATGCCTTGATGATGTATGTATGAATATGTATTTCATATGATGAAATGTGTCTGGGAATATGCTAAGGTATGATACTTGCATGGTAAATGAATTATAATGACATAACATGTTAATGAGAGCATGCATTATGGCGTTAACTAAGACAATAGTTAATAGATTCTTTGACGAGGTCCTAGAATACTAGGATGCGCGAATGTTGAATGATGATTATATGCTAGCATGATATGAAAATATGATGCCATGATGTATGAATGAGGAAATGATGCTAGCACTACATGATGCCATGATGCTTGCATGCTATGTATGTGATGATAGAATGTTATGATGAATTCCTATACATGATATAGGATATGTATGTATGATGTACTAGTACCAGTACTAGTAAGTATGGACGATGACCTGAACATATCAGGATATGAACAGCCGATCGGGCTATACACACAGAGTCGATTGGACTATAAACATGGTAAGAGCCGATCGGGCTATAAACATGGTAAGAGCCGATCGGGCTATAAACATGGTAAGAGCCGATCGGGCTATAAACATGGAGCCTTGTGCCGGCATAAGCCCACTGCTCATGTTGATGACAGTGGTTTTGATGATGACGATGGTTATATGGCTACGATGATGACATGGTTATGTGTTATGGTTTATGTGCATGATATGACGCTTTCATGTTAAAAATGTTTAACTCACTAAACGATTATGTTGTTTTATGAAAAACTAGAACTCACCAGCGTAAGCTGACTTGATTTAGCATGTATATCAGGTTAAAGCTATGATAAGAGAAAACATGGAGCTCGGGCATCAATCCAGACGATCCCTTGGTTTTGGCAATTCGATATGATTTTGATACAGACACTTTATTGAATTCTGTTTATCAGACTATGTTTACATTTCCGCCGCATGATTATGAAAGTTTTTAGTTTAAGAGCTATGTGTTATGATGAAAACCAACCTCTGTGAGGTGCCCGGTTTCGGGGCCTCACAATGATGAATTGTTAACCCTTTCTTATTGCGATAGCCGATAACTACATCTTGTTACTTTGAGCCCACATTAAAGTAAATCTAAATACGTATGTTTTTTCTTCTTTTTTTAATTAATGTGGGTCCCACTTACAACTGTTAAAATGTAGTTATACGGTTATCGCAATAAGGAATGGTTAACAATGGAACCCTTCCCTATAAATATATATATATATATATATATATATATATATATATATATATATATATATAGGAAAGGGATCATATAAATAACTCACCTTAATTGAGCTAACCCATTAACTCTGGAAAAAACGCTCTAATCGTAAAAAAATAATTTTCATGGTCTTTTTTTATACAAAAATAGGGGGCTCTTTTTTAAGTATTTGCTAATTCACAAACGTTTAAACGTTAAACGAAGTGCAAGTTTGCGTTACACTGCAAAGCTCAAATATATCTTCGCAGTGTAACGCAAACTTACACTTCGTTTAAATTCTAAACGCTTGTGAATTAGAAAAAACTTAAAAAGGAGCCCCCTGTTTTTGTATAAAAAAGACCATGAAAAAAAATTCGAAGATTTAAACGTTTTTTGCCAGGGTTAATGGGTTACATCAATTAAGGTGGATTAACAACGGATCCTTACCTCAATTAATGTATATATATATATGTATGTATGTATGTATATGTATGTATATAACGGAGAATTGCTTTGAAAACCATTATTTTGGAGAAAACTAAGAAAATAATCATAATCATTACAAATTATTTTTTCTTATTTTTTTATTTCTAATTATTATTAGATAAGAATTGTATAAAAAAATAAAAAAAATAAATAAGTATTTCACGTTATTATATATGTAACTTATATGTTACATATACTAGTTACATATATGAGTTTTCTTTGTTTCTCCAAAAATGGGCAGTTTTCTTATGAATATTCCTATATATATATATATATATATATATATATATATAGGGAATACATAAATTAAAAACCCCACCTTAGCCTGAAAACCTTGAAAACCGATTTTAGTGGGCCACATTTTGCCATATCACACTCTTCTTATTTAATTAATTTGGGCAATATAGTCTTTTTACCCACATGTACTTTTCTTCATTTTTTATTATTTTTACACCATACCCTTCTAGTTTTTGAAATTTCTACACCAACTTCCAATGAATTAATGCAAAGACGTTTCACTGTTTTTACGTTGTTCACTTTTTTTTGTTTCTCACCTATAGTAGAGTTTACATGTTTAGTTACGTAAAGATTACACGCGGTCTGATTATCTTTTTTTTAATGTGTAACAAGATTTAATATGTATTTTTTTAACTAAAATGTAATTTTTTTACACGTTTGTATTTATACACATTTGTAAAGTGTCACCTACGAAGACCCACTATTTATTCTCACGTCGTTTTAAATATTTTAGTAACGTAAGCGGTCTGATTATCTTTTTTTTTAATGTTTAACAAGATTTAATATGTATTTTTTTTAACTAAAATGTAATTTTTTTACATGTTTGTATTTATACACATTTGTAAAGTTTCACCTACGAAGACCCCTATTTATTCTCACGTCGTTTTAAATATTTTAATAGCGTAAGATTTCGTCCGACCTATACCTTTAGTTAACATCTGTAAAGTGTCACCCACAAAGAACCATTTTATTCATTTTTTGAATGTTTTTATACGTTGTTGTTACATTATTATTACGTTAATATTACATCTTTTACGACATATATTACAGTGCTTGTGATTTGTTACGTTAAGATTACATATGGTCTGACCTATATTACTTTTTGCTTTTTGTCCTTTTTTTTCTAGAACCAACGACAACCTTTTTTGTACTTTTTGTAAGTGTGAGTCACTTCCAAGTGTCTTTTTATTTGACAATATTTATTTTTTGTCAAAGTATGATTACCCTTCTATGCTTAAGCCATCCCCTCACTTTCTTTTTCTCATTTTTGAATTCTCAAACATTTCACTTACTTTGCATGAACTTCCCTCTCTCTTTTTGATTTTTGTTTTCAATGGATTCTACACTTGACCTTAACACGTTTGATTCTTTGATTGCAAGCTACAATGAAAAATCGTTTGTTACATCAGAGATAGAAGGTGATAATATATTTTGATTTGTATAGAGTCTTCTATTTTACTTTTTCTTATTTTTCTTTTGACGAAGATGATTAAAAATATTTTCGAATTTTTATGTTTTTCTCAGTACATCCTATAAACGACGATCCAATCATCTCTGTTGATGAAGAGCACGGTTATGTTCTGAATATACTGTTGTTACGTGAAAAATGTTATGAAATCCCGTCTAATGGTGGTAGATTGCCGGGCTAGATTTACATGTGTTTTATTTTTTTTTTCTTGTTATAACATCAATTCATTTTTTTTTGTTTTATGGTAAATCGTTTTTAGATGTTCATGCTCAATTCGGTCCCCCACACAGACAAGAAGTAATAACCTCTGAAGATGTACAGCAAAGCAGAAAAGCAAATGGTAATGTTTTTTTACATGTAATTTACGTGTACAATACATTCCTATTACGTTATTTATACTCCAATATTGCAATTTACGTCTTTTTTTTGCTACAAAAGTCGAAGATGTTGAAGGATGTTACACGTTTCTTACTCCTAACGGTACCAAGGTTTGGTGTCCGAAAAAAGGATACGATGCAAAACCAACTGTAGGTGCCACATACGGCTCTTGGAATGATGTTCTTAGAATGTACAAGAATTATGCAGAGTTTTCAGGTTTTTCAGTTCGTGTTGGGCAAACGAAGAAAAACAAAAGCGATCAGGTCACACACAAATACCTAAGATGCAACAGAGCTGGTAGGCCTCAGTCTAAGAGAAAATTCGACACGTTAGATGAATATTTTATGTCTGTTAGGAACAGGTCTTTTCAAGTTATGGATTGTAAAGCTCACATATCTGTCCAAGTTATAGAGGCCACCTCCACTTTTGTTATATACAAGTTTATAGAATGTCACAACCACCCTTTGGTTGAGACATATAACCGTGATTTTACCAAGGCAGGTCGCAAGCTATCTTTCTCCACCAAACAGTTTATACATCACATGACATTGAATAATATTGGTCCCACTATAGCTCACAGGCTTCAAGTGTCCATGAAGGGAGGTCATCATAATGTGAATGGAACCCCTACAGATTTTAAGAATTTTAGCCAGGCAATCCGTCTATTTATAGGTAACCGGGACTCACAGCTGCTTCTTGATCGGTTGCGTGATCGTGTCAAAAACCTCCCAGATTTTTTCTTCGATTTTTCAGTTGTAAAAAGGGAGCTCAGGCATGTGTTCTGGGCTGACGAGATATCTAGGAAGAACTACGAAGTTTTTGGTGATGTGCTTGCATTTGATGCCACCTACTACACCAACAAGTAATCTTTTTTTTGTCACAAAATCTATATACATCTATATTATAGTTGTAATATATGTTATTTAGTATAGTTTTACATGTGTTTTACACGGGTCATTTTTTGTTATAATCTACATACATACATATTACTTATGTAATACACTTAATAAACTGTAGTTTACATTTTTGGCCAATTACTACGCTAACAGTCATTTTTTGTCACAGATTCTATAGACATATATATTATGTTTGTAATACACATTAATTGACTTTAGTTTACATGTTATTTACAGCGGTCATTTTTTTTTGTCAGAATCTACACACTGAATTAACTGTGGTTTACATGTTATTTACCGTATTTTTACATATGTAGGTATAACATGATTTTTGTACCTTATACTGGTGTTGATCATCACAAGAATTGTGTAACATTCGGAGCGGGTCTGCTATACAGCGAAACCATAGATTCATATAAGTGGCTGCTAAATGCTTTTATGAAAGCACATGTCAAACAACCCATTTTGGTTCTTACTGACCAAGACCCTTCAATGAAACAAGCTGTTTCCCAAGTCCTTCCATCCTCACGTCATCGTTTATGCATGTGGCACGTCATGAAGAAGCTTCCACTAAAGGTGACAGAATAATATATATTATAATTTTATATTAATTATGTTTGTTATATATTTTTTTTCTGCTAAGTAGGTTTCCAGCGATTTGCTTAACAACACTGATTTCCGGTCTTCCATACATCGTTTGGTGTGGAACTTGTTCATATCCCCTGATACATTTGAAACACGTTGGGCTGACCTGATTACAAGGTTCCAATTAGACGGTCACAATTGGTTGAGTGACATGTATGCGATTCGTGATCAATGGGTTTCTGCTTATTTCAGAGAAATTCCAATGTGTTGCCTAATGAAGACGACATCCAGGTGCGAGAGTTCTAATGCTTCGTTCAAAGTTAATTCTAGTGGAGCAAATACTTTAGTTCAATTAATCTTGTGCTATGACACTTCTATTGAAAGTCAGCGTTACAGGCAACGTTTGGCCGAGTATAAAACCACATCTCGACCATATCACTCTTTATCTGGTTTAGAAATAGAGAAGCATGCTTTTGAAATATATACTCGTTCTATTTTTTTGGAAATTCAGAAAGAGATTGTTAAGGGAAAGTTGTTCTGCTATGTCTCTCACACCGAGCAGGTACAAGATAAACTTGTGTATTTTGTAAGTCATCTCAACAAAGACAACAGTGTCACAAATGTTTTCCAGGTATTTCTGAAAAAATCATTACATTACATATAGGTTACATGGTTTATGCGTTTATGTTACGTTGATATTACATTAATCTTATGTTAAAATTACACCAAAGTTATATGTTACGTTAATATTACATTTATGGATACATGTAATTACATTTGTATGTATAGCTGTATTAGGATTACATTATGTTAATATTACATAAAAGTTAAATGTTACGTTAATATTACATTATGGATACCATGTAATTTCATTCGTATGAGTAGCAGTATTATGATCACACATTTGTATATGTTTTATTAAGTTTAGTTAACATAATTTTCACTCCTTATTTTTCAGGTTGTTACTGGTCCTAGTATTGTGAATTACGATTGTTCCTGTCGCAACTTTACTCGTATTGGTTACCTTTGCATTGCAGACACATTTTTTGTGTTTTTAGGGTCAATAGAGTAGTTCGAATCCCTGATGAATATATCTCCAAGCGCTGGATGAAAGATGTGTTACCGAAAAGAATTTTTGGAATTCAATATCGTTATGGTGTAGACAATTCTCCTGAGTCGTTGCTAAGGAACGAGATATTTGGCTTAATATCTAATTCTGTTGATAGTCTTCGAAATGATTATGATGGTCTTGCTGTTTTGGCCAATAAAGTTAGAGATCTTTGCAGCAATAAAAGCTCTGATCCAGTTGATTCTATCTCCAAATTTTCTAATGTTGAAGATATTCAAAACTTGGTTGGTGGTAGTTTGGATGTTGACTTGCAATGTTCGAACCCTCAGGGAATTCGTAACAAAGGCTGTGGCAAGTCACGTCGTTTGATCGGGCCCGGTGAAAAGGCTGTTGAAAAGTCGCTTCGGACACCAAGGCTCTGTCGCACATGCCAAAAGTATGTAACGGGGTACGACTCCCGTAATTGCAAGAAGAAGCGCACAGAAGCCGTTGACGTAACCCAAGAGTAGTAGTAAAATTAGTTTTGGTTTGGGGGGTTTTTGTATTATACATGATTGTTTTTTGTATTATTTCAAACGGGTGTCCCTCCCATATTTTTGCTACCTTTAAAACACTTTAGTTGTATGTTTTAAAGGATGTACATTACCAATATTGTTACTCGAAGCAAAATGTTATTTTTTTTGTCTGCGTATATCAATGTGTTATTGTTGGGAATTCCTTACGTAAAAGTTTTTTAGATGTATAGATAATGTACTGATGACGTATTAAACAAGTTTTTTATATGTATATACAACGTTTCAATGTTGTAGCATTATAGTAAATTATACGTAACAACCTAAAAGCATCCAATGGTCCGCATTTAATTTCTTGACAGCTCACCAACTACCTTATTAAATGGGCAAAACGCTTGGCTATAAATAAGATAGTATTGTTTGGTTTTCTAGATAGGTTTGTATGTGGATTTGTTGTTATCTCACATATCACCATATTAAACTAGGAATATGGTTTGCATTTTAACATGTTGTGACGTAACCTTCTCTATTTCTTAAGAAAGCCTTTTACGCAGATATTTTTTCCATCTCCTTTACATGTATTTGGATTCTTTTTTTGAATCAATTTTCTGTTCCTAAGATTTTAAATCCCAATTTTTTCTATTAGTTTTTATCATTCATTTATATGTAAAAGTTTTTTGTATCTATAGATAACGTATCGACGACATATCCAGTAAGTTTTCTTTATGTATATACAATGTATAGATGCTGTAACCTTCTGCTAACTTACACGTAACTATCTTATTGAATGGTTAATCCCTTTGGCCATAAACAACATAGTATTGTACTCAGATCTGTTTCTATTTTAAATTATTAGTACATGAGTTTGTTGCAAAGAAATTTTTTAAAAAAGATACAGACCGTCAGTATTGTTAGTGGACCATTGAAGGGTGAACTATTGTCATCCCTTGCCCACCCTATCTTGCAACTTCTTAGGCATTCGAATATGTAATCACACCAATCTATTTCGGAAAAACCTGTCTGTGATATGATATACCTAAGAATACCTTCTTTAACCCTTCCATTTTTATGACACTCCACAAGAATAGTCATGAACAACACTATGAAATCCATCTTAAAGTCAAATGTGTTTTCATCCTCGGAGCTTTCTATTTTCTCCACAATTTGTCTAGTTGCCAGAAGCCTCCCTTCATACCGTCTCCTCCACACACTAACAGACTCATCCAACACCTCCATCGGGACAATTGATTGTATTTTTACTCCACCAATTGGCAGCCCCAACAATTTATGAATCAATTGTGGGGTAATTTTCAAACATCCTCCTCATCAAATAATTTCCATCCTCTTGCATTTCAACCTATCAACCACAAAATGTGCCATCTTTGAGGGGATACCATCCATGTTAAATTTCAACAAATTTCCAAAGCCCATCTCCATAACTCCTCTTTTTTGGTTATCCCTCAACAGTTTCACACATCGAAACAACTGATCTGGTGAAGACCTTGTGTTCAGAATCAGCCACCTCTTCGCCCCACTACCATCTGTAGAATTAACCTTTTTGCTTGTTTGCCTCATAGCCTTTTTTTCCTGAAACCACTTAAGAAAAAATCTTAATGTCTGGATTTGTTAACAAACACGTATTCATAATGTATTAACCACGTAACAGATTTCAGGTAAGTATTTAATTGTGTTCACCTTTTCGGCTTTTAACATCTTCACTGTCACTAACATACATTTTTTCTTTACCTAAAGACAAGTTACAAACACGGTAACAAATATGTATCACATGATTCGATTATTTTATTAAATATTACCTTTGTTCTTTTTCGAAATAACCTTTTTTTCTGAAACATGTTTAAAAAAAAATTAATTACATAGTATGTAACAATTAAGTATTTATAATGTATTAAGCACGTAACAATTTCCGATTAAGTATTTTATTGTTTTTACCTTTTTTGCTTTTAGCATCTTCACTGTCACTAGCATACATTTTTTCTTTACCTGAAGACAAGTTACAAAAACATTAAGTAACATGTATCACATTATACAATTATTTTATTAATTATTACCTTTGCTCGTTTTCGGTTTTTCTTTTGCCATTGGAGCCAATTTTTCTTTTCCTGACAACACCATCACATACACTATCACATTATTTTTGTAAACAGAAATTTAACCACGTAATATAAAGACGTAACAAATGTTTCACAGATCCAACTAGCAAGTTTAAAATAAAAGTCACCTTTTGTGCTTTTCGTATCATGCTTCGCTATGTGGGCAATTTTTTTCTTTATCAGAGACCACTAACAAACAATTAGTTAAAGCAATACAAGTAACATAGATGCAACAACGTTTTTTAGTATGGTAATATGAGATGTGCATGTCAAGTAACCAATAAGTAAACCCTACGTATATTTTTTGATTATCCTAAGTAATTTGTTTGTAAAAAAACACCTGTATGATGCGCATACATATGCCCAAAAAAAACTCCATACATATTTTGTTACCTTTGTCCATTGTCACTTTTGTCTCTGGCTTTTCCTTTTTCAAGCAATCTACATCTGGTTACACCACATACTAAAACTTTTAACACACACATTTTATTTGAACCATTTGGCCAATATAGTAAATGAAACGTATAAATCAAGTACAAATAGTGTATGTGAGCAATAAAAAACTATATTAAAGCATGTTGCATACCATGTCCCCTTTTCTTGCCTGGAACCTCATTTTTTTTTCTTTTCTCTCAACCTTTGTAACAACCGAAAATTTAGAAATTTAATAGTAAACGTACGAGATTTCGGTTACTGTGGAAACTGTGACGACTGCGTACGAAAAAAATTCGGCAATTATGACGTGAGCACATTTGATCGTGCTTGAAATCCACGAGGATTTAGTAACTTTTGTTATTGGGGATTTATAGTATGTGAAAAATAATGAACGTGGGCGAAAACCGTGCGCAAAACGGAGTTCGTATGCTCCCGGAATCGCGAAACGAAGTTTAAATCAAATATTGGAAGAAAAACACGCTAGGCGCATAGCCTAACTCCCAACCCTCCAGAGTCAGGCTATGCGCCCAGGGACTATGTCGGCCAAAAATGTGTTAAAACGATCAGATTGTTCTGGAAGTCAATTTTTACTTAATATTCGATGCTATTCGACTTCCAGACGAAGAATCCTCATTCTAACACCCCCAAACTTCATATCTAAGGTTTCTAAACATCCGGATCATCCCAGGAATCATATATACAAGTCCTGATCGATGTTTTAACCGCAGAAACTCGTCAGAACAGGTAACGGTTCATTTTAACCTTCTAGTTTGATTTTGATTGATTAGATCTTGATTTTGAACGTAATAAGATAGTTAGGATTGTTGATTATTGCCTAGATGATGGCTAGGATTGATTAGAAATGAAGAACACGATGTTCTAACGGTTAAATCCTTGTTTTGAGCCGTTGTAATGCCCGGTTTGCATGAAATCACAACTATGATTATAATGGATTAATCCATTTGATTATAATGATGTAAATGATTAGTTTGGTTAATCTTTGAAATGCAAAGGTTAAATCTGAGTGTTCCAAACTAATCACAATCATTAACATACTTATTGGAACGATTATCTGATGTTTGTGATAACAGTCAGATTAGTATGTTAATCATGGTTATTAAACCTATTCTAAGACTATGTTGTGATATTTCATGATATCTGGGTAATCAATGATAAGGATTTATCATTTCTAAGCCATTAATCTGTTCAGGAACTGTTTTAGCATTATAATCAACAACATTAACTATTTGATGACTTTCAAGACAATGTCTTTGACATTGAACGTTCAGAAAGATCTAATCAGTAGGTTAAATCATAAATGACGTATTAAGTGTAAACGAATGCAGAGTTACACCATTAGTATCAGTTTACGAGGAATCTTGCTACCGTAAGATATCAAGTGAGTTCTTATAGCCCTGTTTTAAATGTTTTATCATTTTGGGCTGATATGCATGTTATAAAGTTATTTTATGAAAATGATTGTAATCTGATTATGATCAGATAAAGTATGTTTTAAGGTGAAATATGTTTCAGATAATGAATGTTTATAGATAAAGAATGTTTTAAATCTCAACTATGATTGAGAAGTAAATGATTTAAAGAATTTCAGCTGAGATGTAATGAATATGTTAAGCCTCAATGATGATTGAGAAATAAATGATTTTTAAGAATCTCAGCTAAAATATAATGAATGTTTTAAAGTCTCAACTGCGGTTGAGAAAGAAATGATTTTAAAGGACTCAACCGAGGTTGAGTAGGAAATGAGGTTTTGCTGGCTGCGGTTGTGCAAAACTTGAACTCCACGGTGAAAGGAGCCGTTTATGATGATGATGGTTTAAATGATTTAAACCATATTATGTATGAATGATATATGTAAAGAAGTCTTGTACCGGTATGAGCCGTCAATTTCGGTTGATGGTTAAAGAGTCCTGTGGAAACATAGGCCTGCCGACTGTGTGTCGCCAGTTCAGTTAAAGAAATCTTAGGCATGCTTGAGTTATCAGCTGCGCGTTGATAGTGTTAAAGAAATCTTATACATGTATGAGTTACCAGCTGCGGGTTGGTAGTTTAAGAGCCTTGTGATTGCACAAGCCTGTTTGACTTTAGGGTCAGCAGTTAACGGTGAAGTTCTTTCACTATATGAATGATGTTATGATAATATGTATGTTATGTAAGTATGTTATGATGATATGTAGGTGATGAAAGTATGATATGAGAACAGGTATGTTATGTATTTAAATTGTGTCATGTGATGACATGAATAAATAAAGATTTTTCTAAGAAATGAACTTAGAACTCACCAGCATAAAGCTGACTTGTTTTACATGCATATCAGGTTGAATAGTTTGAGAAAGGAGACCAGGAAGGCTCATGGCATACGTTGAAGACTATCCCTGGCATAGACTGGCTGTACTATATGACTGTTAGAAGAGTGGGTTATGTTTAATGTGTAAAAGTTTGTTTAGATCTTTATGATAGTTATGTTGTTACCCTACATTCCGCTGCTATGATAATGTAATTATGGTTTAAGTATTATCGGTTTGATGTTTTGCCAACTGAGGGGTTCGGGGCCTCTCAACCTTTCTTTTCAAATTAATGAGGGTTTCATCTTCATCACTTTCAGTATCTGACAGTCTTAACTTACCTATTTTTTGTCAGTCAAACACGTCACATACTCTTTACAAAATATATTTAACATAAATTAGGTTTTCTGTTTATTTTTGTATACCTCTTTTTCTTCGACGATCTTCGTTATCTACGTCTTTTTCAACAAAATCATCGGAGTCGTCTATAAGAACAGAAAGGCGCAGGAAAAGTCATTATAAACACCATGTTATTTATTTTGCAGATAACAACGTAAAGTACCGCTACCGAAACAAAAACAGACCATATAAGAAGTCGTTTGTAAAATTATTTCATTTTATGAATAAATAGACTAACCCTATTAAACAATAAATTATTCTTAAACACCATGTGATAAGTAAAAACAATAACCATTTTGAATAACGGAATAAAACCCAACTTAATAGCGTCAGAGTAATCACAACGTAACGATAGCATAAACATAGTGTAATTAACACAAAATAGAATAAACAAATTTAGTATATGGCCTTTTCAACACAACAATGTAACAACATCTCCAAAAACACTACCATTACAAAAGCAATGTAACAACAGTGTATAACCTATGTAAAACAGGGCGGTTTACGAAAAGACAAAATCACATCTTTTGTAAAACACAAAATGTTATCAAAAAAAAACAATAACCATTTTTCTTTTTTTATCCACTTTTTAGTTCGTATAAAACACAATGAAACCAATCTAAGCACATGGAATGTAACCCAATTAAAAACACAATGGGAAGAACTACAGTGTAAATACAACGTAACCAAAGCATAAAGACAACGTAATTTAGACAGAATTAAATAAGCAAATATAGAATGTGTCTTTTTCAACACAACAATACGACACATCCATAAGGACACAACAATGTAACAACAGCGTAAAATCAATATAAATAACAACAAAAATAAGCATTTTACCGTTTTCTATCCCTTTGTTAGTGCGATCCCTTTTTTTCCTCATTTTGACACGAATTTTCTCTTCTTCTAAGTCACAGTCACTTTTGGGATCTGCAAAATTCCAACAACTTTGCATCAAACATTTTGGTAACCGTATCCTAAAGTAATACTCATAAAAAACACAAACCTTTTTGCTTCATGTTCTTCTTCTTAACTAGTTTACTTTGATCAGTGGTGTCTAAGTCGATGGGATCTTCTTCTGTGTTTGTAAACTTACTTAGAGATTTGATTGCAATCCTTTGACTTTTCCATTTTCTTGAAGACATAACTATCACGGTAACGAGGGAGTACAAAATGACATGCAAGAGACGGTATAAATACGGTAGTTACAGGTTCGATGGTTTACCTACAGTAGACGTTAGCGGTTATCTTCTTGTTGGGATACTAACCGTCGATCGAAGCCCCAATGACGTTTTCGTTTTTTTTCGTCGAACACGCCCCCCCTGAAATCGATCACTTTGCAAACGTGTCGACCGCACGTCCCCTGAAATCGGCTCCTTTGCGTCCAACCCGGTTTATGATTCTGGCGAAAAATGGTACGGCGGTCGAATGTTAATCGCGCGAATCAACGACGAAACAATGGGGTAACTCTCGTTTGGGCGGTGGGATTTGATGGGGAAGAAGACAAATTCGTGGGAGTGTACAGTGCTTTTTTGAATTTGTGTAGGTATAGTAAAAAAATATTGGTTAAAAGTACAAAAAGCTGGAATGACAAATTTACCCTTTATGTACTTTTATATTAATTTAACAAACAATTAAATAAATCAAAAAAACCATGATTTATCTCAACCACAAGATCTATAAATCAATGGTTAGATATAAGGTTTTCATGGTTTTCGCATTAAGAAAAAGGTTTTCAAATTATCTATTCCCTACATACATTTATATATATATATATGGGTGCGTGAGTAAAATAAATATTTTGATAATCATGTATATATACGTATGCATATGTATATATATAAATATATGTGTGTTGGACGATAATTTTGATTGCATGCATGCATGCGTATGTATACATATGAATGCATGCATGTGTGTAAATGTGTATATATCCATGCATGTATATATGATATATATATATATATATCTGTGTGTGTGTGCGCGCGCGTGCGCGTGTGTGTGTGTGTGTTTGAGCATGATTTTTATATTGCATGCATGTATGAATGTATGATTTTATTACATGTTTGCATGATATATACTTTTGGATGTTGTAATCCCTAGGGATTTCGGTTTAGATTTAAATCAAATGGTGTCAAATTTAAAACGAAACATTGTATTGGTTCCATATAAAATTTTGTAGCTTTAAATACACACATGTGAGTGTGTGTGTGTGTGTGTGTGATCAAACAGTAAATATGAATAAGACTCATTATATGTATAAAGACAATTTCAATATTTCAACAAAACCTTGAGATGTAATTCAAAATACAACACTTCATCAAAACTTTTATAAAATTTAATAGGAGTATAGATGTGTACATAGCTTAGATATACGTTTTACAATATAAAGTTTAGACCAAATTATGAATATAAATAAACATATGCATAATCCTACTACTGCTGCTGCTCCGGCTCCGGCTGCTGCTACTGTGTGTGATGTAACACCCGGCCCCATCTACCACCAATATTGTCGGCTTTGCCCACTCGGAGCTCACGATTTTGTCTTCGGTTGCTTGGGTTAAAACTTCCCAGGGAGGTCACCCATCCCTGGATTGCTGCAACCCAAGCACGCTTAACTGTGGAGTTTTCATGTGCCCCACAGCCAGCTAAGCCGAAAACGCGGTGGTGATGTAAGTGGCAGATCGTTGCTTATGAGACAGGAATCTCTCATATTCACGGCGGATGTGGGATTTTCCTAGGATATTTTATACACCCCCTTAGAAACTCATCATCCTCGATGAGGTTTGCCTCACCATCTCGTGTAGAACACGAGTGTCTGTGATACCATTCTATAACATCTGGTCCCGTCTACCACCAATATTGTCCGCTTTGCCCACTCGGAGCTCACGGTTTTGTCTTCGGTTCCCGGGTGAAACCTTCCCAGGGAGGTCACCCATCCCTAGATTGTTGCAACTCGAGCACGCTTAATTGTGGAGTTTTCATGTGCTCCACAACCAGCTAAGCCGAAAACGTGTTGGTGATGTAAGAGGCAGATCGTTACTTATGAGACAGGAATCTCTCCTATTCACGGGCGATGTGGGATTTGCCTAGGATGTTTCATGTGAAACTTGATTGTGAGCCACATAAAGTTTTAAATATTAAAACAAAAGGGTTAAATGGTTGAAACTAGGGGGACCGCAAAGGTCAAAAAACCAAACCCTTATCCTCCTATCTACCTGTCAGTCGACCAGACCCGATCCACGGGTTTTTCGCAACCCGGTTTTCGAACACAGCCATTCCAACTTGTTTATAGCTCAGTATGATCAATTTGCCAAGTATTCGCACGCGTAATTAGTTCAAATCATCAATCAAAGAGAATCACGACCTTGAATGCGTGATTTTCCTCCCATAATCAAGCTAATCACGACTGGAATTCAAATTCAATAAGAACCGGTATAAAAGGTCGAATTGTCACACCCTGCCAAGGCGGAACACGCAAGGTGCGACGGTCATGATTTTACAGTCCTTGTTTACATTGAACGACTTCTAAATGCATTCATACTAAAGTTTTACATGATGTCTTAAATTACAAGCATCCAAAATATAACAAAACATAGCTTTTAAACTTCGAAATGTGATACATA
This sequence comes from Mikania micrantha, assembly GCA_009363875.1. NCBI lineage: Eukaryota > Viridiplantae > Streptophyta > Magnoliopsida > Asterales > Asteraceae > Mikania > Mikania micrantha. Next base: position 21,227 of record SZYD01001412.1, read on the forward strand.
AGATTTTACAAACATGGCCTAAGTCAATAGGCTATGCAAGGAAAATCCCCAAAACATATGCATATTAATGTGATGAGACTTCATGCAAATCGCTCCAAAAATGTGCCTCATGCTTGTTTCAATTATCTGATAAATATATGCTAAAAGATGTCAACATAAAGCTGGTGAGTTCACAGGTTTAGACACGTTAAAATATATATGTTATGTGTATTAACTATTACCATGAGCTCCCATAACCAAACTCGACATGATTGACTCCATCCTAATGTTCTATTGCAAAACATTGTATTGAGATGAATATTAAGCACCCGATTTGACCTACAATCAAAGTTAGAGTGGATCTCCAATTCCTAATTATGAATGTTGTCTTGTATGGACTCCCTACCTGATTCCTACAACATTGCGGATTTCCATTGAGTCGTAATAATATTGTTATGTTCCGTGTTCTTTTTATGATGTTTTTGTTATTATGTTTTTGGTATAATTATGTTGTTAGATTTGTTGTAAAAATAAAATGTGTTATATAGTTGGAAAAACTTTTTATAATGTCTTTAAAATAATTATTTATTATTTTTAAGAAGTTTCGTCAGCAATGCAACGTATTTTGAAAAATGTTTATTTTTGTTTATCAAGATTAAAAACCTTGAAATATTATATTTCCATAATAACTATTTATATCACTTCATATATATATATATACGAGTTAATATTTCATTTTAATGACATATATATATATAGGGGAAGGTTCCATTGTTAACCCTCCCTTATAGCGTTAACCGCTTAACCCTAGCGTTTTTTGCCCGAATCTTAAATTTTTTTTTCATGGTTTTTATTTTGCAAAAATAAGGGGGGTTTCTTTTTTGTGTTTTTGCTAATTCATCACCGTTTAGAAGTTATTGTAAGTGTAAGTTACTTACAGTTACTTACAATCCGTATCTGATGCAGTAAATGTAAGTAAGTGTAAGTAACTTACACTTACAATAACTTCTAAACGGTGATGAATTAGCAAAAACACAAAAAAGAAACCCCCCCTATTTGTACATAATAAAAACCATGAAAAAAATTTTAAGATTCGGGCAAAAAACGCTAGGGTTAAGCGGTTAACGTTATAAGGGAGGGTTAACATTTGAACCTCTCCCTATATATATATATATATCGATATGAATGTTTAAAATTTTCGTTTTGTGAGAGAGTTCAATGTCTTCGGGTGAACTTTTAAAATAACAAACGTTTTTATAAAATTACCAAACATTACAGTCAAGTATTTTAACGTGTTCCAAACAACTTTTATTTAGAAAATGTTTTGTGATTCTACTCAGAAATAGGCCGAAACAATTAGTCAAGTCAGAAGGTCTAAATCTGCATACTGATTTTGTAAAGGTTGTTTCGGGTATCATTTGATTGAGTTAGAAAAGATATAAGCAGTGCTTGGAAAGCTAACAGAATGAACTTAATTTTGGAGTTTGAGTTTGCGAATTTGCATTCCTTTAAGACAAAGTTATAGCTCGCTAAATTTGGGACATGTCTGTCCTAAATTCAGAAATATGTATTTGTGTGTATATGTAATTTTAAACTAAACGTTTGAGAGTGGGTTTCACCTTAGCAAGCAAGAAGAAAAATGAGAGTAGAATGATCTTGATCTTTAGTTGAAAATTTGGAAAAAGATGGTTTTCCGAGTTAAAAATAGTTCGATTGTTGTAGTAAGGTTGAGTATGGGTTGTGTTGGGTTGATGGAAACCAATTAAAAGACAGGGAGCCGAGAGAAGGCTGTGATGTGTGGATAGTAGTCTCTCAAGTATCCCAAGGAGTATTTTTATAGCCTCAGAAGAACAAGATTTGTTGTGCTAATTAAAAGCGACATGTTCCTAAATTAATACCAAGAAAATGGAAAAGAATGGGGCTTTCCTTTTGGTGACCGTCAAAGCATGGTATTATATACCATGATTTGAAAGAAATCATAAAATATAAAGGAGCATAGTATGTTGAGTGTAGTTTTGGTTGAACAAGAATGGGTAGATGCTTTTCTTTATTTTTTTTAAATGATGTGATTTGTAATTTGTCCAAGTTTTTTTTTTAATCTTATAATATTGATCGTCCATATTTCAGTATATATATGTGTGTGCATTTTCTTATTTAATACTATTATTGTTATTTTGTGCTCAATTACATTCATTTGGGTAAATATGCATATTTTTTAAACCAAATGTTGTTGTTATTAAAACATTAAGTTTTGATTATAACACCAAAGTTTTAGGTTTTGAGGATAAACTGAAACTAAATATATATTAATATTATGTGTGAGAATATATATATATATATATATATATATATATATTAGCATGATAGATTGAAACTGATTTTAAATGAGTATAATATGACCACATAAAATTAAAGTTTGGTCGAGATTGAAACATGAGAAATTGACAGGTGTCACACGAATAAACTCACTTTAGGTTCCTTTAGTCGTCACGAACGGGTCTGTACAACTCATATCATCTCACAAGTGCTCTAAACTCAAACTAAGTAGGCCCAATTAAGCCCAGTGAGGCCCATCACGGATTAAGGCTCATATAACCCTAACTAGGCCCAACAAAAAACGTCTTTCATTTAAGGCCCAAATTAAAGTTTATGGGTCCATTTGAGCTAACACGATATCCTTAATGAATTGATACGTAATTAACTAAATGTTTGCGAAAATCAACGGACGAGTTACTGATTAACGCGTTAAATGATCAGTTATCATCACAAAATTTATAAATACGTTTGCAACGTTTTATAAATATTAATATTATTATTATTATTAAAACCAACTAAAGAGACAGTTTAAAACAGTTAAACCGTTGAATAGACGTAAATGGGTTTAAACCGCTACATTTATTTTTATTCGATGAATTAATTTTACGAGATTGTTGGTGTATTTTTAACATGTTTCGGTCACGAAATAATAATCATTGAAAGTGATAACGTGACTTGAGCCGGTCATTACGCGAGTTATACGCGGTTTATACCTGATACAGACTAACCTAGGTTATCTCAATTCTAAACCCCATATATAAATAGAAAGTGAGAACTTTTGCTCCCCACTTTTGTCAGCCGTTCTACACACTCTTATGTGTGTGTTTCATTTCAACCGGAAATAGGAAGCAAGACACCACCGACCTCCTTCAGCCACCATCATTTCCGGCTCATCCAACCCTATACAATCTCCAGCCTCTTCGACCCCTTCACCTGTTCCCGTCGAGCACACACCATCTAGTGTGTGCGTGTTTGCGATCGGGAGCCCAAGAACAAGATTCGGCAGCCACTTCTCAGCTGAACTCCGACAACAGCCCTTATCCGGCAAGCTTCGGCTTTTGCAACCACCGCAACCTCTCATCCCAACTCTAGTCACCCTCGTCCTTCCATCTGTCCAACGAAACACACAATCTGGTGCGTGCGTGTGTGCATCCAACTGAGAAGGAGAAAATGAGCAACACTAGCTCACGTATGACACCATTTCCGGAGGATTTCCGGCAACCTAGGGCTGCATTCAGATGGTGCAACAACCTCCTCCCTAGACACCATCTTCTCCTGATGAAACTTCTAAGCTCTTATTGACTCAGGTTACGCAAAGTGCTGTAGGGTCGACAGGTACTAGCAACTAGAATAACCATGGTGGTGGTCATTTGGCTTGAAATGGCAACCGTTTAAAGAGTATAACATGTCTTCGGTGGGTCAAGAAAAATACGACCAAGGCTGCCATTTTGGGCTCCAGCCAGCTTAGCTCGGTCCCACCAACAAGGTAAAGAACATGTGTATCTCACAAATCTCAAAAGGGTTTGCTTGATTTACATCTAATCTCGTTAATTTTGTGAGCATGTGGCTTTGGTTAGGTGGTTCAAAACCCGATCAAAGTTGGTTTTGCTTGGATCATGTTTGTCTTGTTAGATCTTTGACTTGATCTCATTGATTTGGTGATGTAATGATTAAAACAGGTCAGATCTGTGAACGGGAGTAGTTCGGGTCGTTCCCGACGCTCTCGAGCCTCGATCTAACAAAAGTCAAGAAAGTCAGAGAGGTCGAAGAGGCCAAACTTAGTTAAACAACATGTTAGCATGCTCGGTTTTGTTCGTGACGCAAAAACGAACACGTTGATGTGCACGGATCTCTATACGGGTTACCGGTTCTCAAAATGACTTCGCGAACTCGAACTGATCACTCGGAAGGTACACCCGTACGCTATGATTTAACATATTACCGTGTTTCGTGCGTTATTAGAGTTTATACTCATGACTAAATTAAACGAAAGACACCGAAATATATACATATATGAAAGATTCTAACAATTATAAATCGATAAAAATACATAATTCGATTTAAAAGACAAAGTACCGTAACGAAGTGAATGAGTGATAACATCAAGAAAGTGTAGACGCACCCGTAAACACATAATATGATTTACTATTAATTTTATAATACGAGATATTTGGACAAGTTTATAAAATCGGAATAAAAGGATACCCTACCCTTTTTATTACACACACACATTTTCGATTTATTTAAAATGAGAGTTTTCAAACAAATGATTTTATTAAATATATAATGCAACTTGAAAGGTTTTATTATATTAAAACTCAAATATTAGCTTCTGTAATGTTTGATTTTCGGAATGATCACTTTATATAAACCCAAGTGTTAAACACCTTCAAATTTCAAAATACTCTAAGTTTATGTTATCAAATCGATTATAAAAATCTATATTTGGATTTAATCACTACTATTTCAACAAAATAGTTTTAAATGTATTTCGTACATATATAAATACATTTCAAGATACATCAGAACCTTATTACAACGGATTATACATATACAAGTTAAGATATTTTAAATATCTTTATTTAAAATATGAACTAGCTATTCGACGAAGTCTTATATAATCACAATAATTATCTAGTTTTGATAATTAATATATATCTGCACATTTCAACATATCAAGTATAAGCACATTCGATCAAATAAATAATCGAATATTAAAGGATAAACATGATTGATCAAGAGAACATAGGTAAACAAAAGTCTTCGATTAATCCAACTTAACAAAAGTGAGGACACGTTAAATCACGTGCTACAGTTGTGTCATATAGGCACACGAAACAAGATTGTTAATGTCAGTTATTGATATACATTTGATTTACAAACAGGAACTTGTGTATCATTTGATTGGGAAATGCTATACTTTATCAAACATACGTAGTTGACTAGCACTGATGTGCTGACTATGTTTACTCAGACTTGATTATCACAACGCATGGACATGGGTTCTATTGCTATATACATTGTGAGTATTCGTAGCCCCTTTTTCATTTTACATATTTTGGGGGAAATACATGCCACAATGCTTGGTTTTTTCTATGATACAAGAATTCTTTTACTAGATCCATGCACATGCTTCGAGTCGAAGTATGTTGCATGAGGCAAGAAATTTATATTGCATGAGACAAGAAATTTATATTGCATGATACAAGAAATATACATGAGACAAGAATTTATCACACTAAATCCCTGATTCCTACACAACCATTTAACTCATAGCGATGAGCCGATGGATTAATATAAGTTAGTATTAACGGGGTTTGACAAACCTCCATTCATGGTTTGGTAGCGCCAACCACAACTCCATGGTTATATGAATGGTATATTTCCACCAAGAACTAATGTTCTCGTGATAAGACATTAGCAAGAAAAGGGAATACAAGAAGTCGATAGGTATGGTTGTGGACTCATGTAGATTGCAACAAATCACACTTATGATTTACATGTTATCCTTACAACATAACATTTTGGGATTGCGATCCTACAAGATTTTGATTGAAACATTTTACTTGTTCTTGAATGACAATCAATATTATTTAAACTGTTTGATCAAGACATAAAACCTACGAACTCACCAACTTCTTAGTTGACACTTAGTTTTGCATGTATTTCAGGTACCAACCTAAGGCTAGATATGGACTTTACACTTAAGCAGAAGGATTAGCATTCTCTCATATTCAATGAGTTCTCGATATACAGTTTCGTCACATCTCCCGTGTTTCCGCCGACGGGGGGTGTGACATCTTAGATGGATTCTAATCGATTTTACATGTAGATTAATAGCCCTATATTTTTTATCGCGCACAAACAAATCATTAGTCGAATTTGAGCGAGATTTGTTCTTGGGTTCTTATTTAAATTTGGGGATTAACGTGACTATTCATTTAAGACTATTTGGAACCAAAAAGCTTCAACAAATAGACCTCGAAGCCCAGTGGTTAAAGCTCATGCCAAGCTAGGAGGAGGTTCCATGTTCAAATCCCAGCTGGCACCTCTTTCCGGTTTTGGCCTATTTCCATCATTTTTTTATATAAAATCAATTCTAAAAATTTTAAAAGTAAATCCTAAAAATTCTCTTAAAGGTATTTTATTTCAGAAAATTATGTTTATTTATTTACACATTTTATTTATAAAATAATGATTAAAAAGCATATTAATTAGTAAAAAACATATATGTATATATTCGTATCAAAATATTTAAGCATTATAAAACTTATTTCAATATTTAAATATATATATTTTTAACATATTGTTACTTAGAAATCTAAATATTGTTTTTTAATTTTAATTAAATATTTAGAATTAAAAATTTGAATAATTCTATTTATTTAAATATTTTAAATCTAATGTAATATTTTTATCATGTTTTTATATTTAGAGTAAATCTTTATTTTCATTCTTGAATTTTTCCTAAAACAAAGTTTTAGAAACAAAACCATAATTATTTTGAAAGCTATTTTAAAACAAAATAATTATAACCTTTATTAAGATAAATCATTTATCAAAGTAAAATCTATTAAAGTTACATAAA
>SZYD01001413.1:0-25693 GCA_009363875.1 Mikania micrantha
TACAAATTCCAAATAGAGATATAACGAGCCGAGCCGATCCCAAGCTCGTTAAGGCTCGAGAGTGGCTCATTTAGATTAATTAGGGCTCAAGCTCGAGTTTGGCTCGTTAAGAGTTTTATATACTAGGCTCGAGCTCGGTTCGTTAGAAAAATTTTAGGCTCGAGCCAGGCTCGGCTCGTTTAGATTTAATTATTTAATTTAATTACTTATTTAATTATATTTATTAATATATTTTCTAAATTTAACATAAAATATTTGATTTATATATATATATATATATATCATAATTTATATATAAAAATAATTAATTTTATAAATAAACACTTAATATAATAAATAAAATTGTATAAACAAAAAGCTCGTTAAGGTTCACAAGCTGGCTCGAGCTCGATATGTAAAGCTCGAGCTCGGGCTCAGGTTCGTTAAGCTCGGCTCGTTCGAGTTTTTTACCGATCCGATTCCGAGTATTTCACGAGCTGCCCTGATTCGTTTACACCCCTAATTCCAAATGATTAGATTTATAATTTAAAAGTTAAGGTATTAAACTAAACTAAAAAATTTAAAGATATAAAACGCATTTATCGAATAAATATAATAGGTGAACATAAACGAACACATTACTAAACTTTTACAAACACAAATGGATGAACACAAACTTTGTTCATGTTCGTTCATTTAACTAAACGAACGGAATTTCTTGTTCATGTTCGCTCATTTATTAAACAAACAAACTTACCGCTTTACGGTTCATGAAGGTTTATTTACAGTCCTACTGCCGTGAATTTCCAACTGGGAACAAGGGAAGCACATATTGTTCATAGCTGGTCGCATCACCATTCAAGATGTGACGTTGAAACTACACAGCATGATCTTAGGGCTATATTGGCCAAAGCAGTGTGGGTTCCCTCATGAGTGAGGTGGACCTGCTCATTACAGCATTCGTCAACACCAGGGCGTTGGACAAGGACGGATCTTTCTTAGGGCCTTGGGGGCTCCACTGTTTTTCCGGTTAGAAGGGTTGATTTAGTAGTATTTCGTCGGAAAATCCTTCGGTTCCGTTCGTTTTCTTCCTAAAAATCCTTCGACTCCCTCCGTTTCTTCCTAAAAATCCTTCGGCCCCCTCCGTTTTCTTCTTAAAAATCCTCCAGCCCCCTTCGAGCTTTTTTTCAAGCTCCGTCACTGGCGTTGGATATCGAGGAGTTGGTAGTGAACTATGATCGCAACGTATGGGTTGTTGGGTTTGAATGATCTGTTTAAGCTATGAAAAGACACGTCCTTGAGCCTAGTGTTTCGCACAAGAAAGAAGAGGGGTATTAGCACTCAAAATAAGTTTCATGAAAAGGTTGAAAGTGGTGTTTTACTATTATACAACAATTTATAGTTAATCACTAAAATAATGAAAATAATCAAAAATTTTATAATCGTTTTCATTAATTATTTAATTTTGTTTCTTTTGTTTTTTCTCACTCAATCCATATTTTGTCCCACGTAACAAAATCTCTGATATCATAAAGTTACGGGCCGAATATTGTAAAGAACGTCCGAAGGTAGTTGGGCTCAACAATATAAACGAAATTCCTTCATTTGGTTTCCAATTTTGAAACTTCCCATAATTTTAAAACTAATTTTTATAATTATTATTATACTGAGTTAAATCTCATGTGTTATTGAAAACTAAAATTTAATATACTTCGTAAGAATACTTGTTTTAAATAGAAGTTGTTTCTATGTAAACTTACATTTTATAAAAGTTCTATTTTTTTCTAAAAGTACATAATTAAAATATTTCTTATTTATAAAAATTTTGATTTTTAGAAAAAAATGTTTTTTGAAAAAAAATTGAAGTTTATTTTTTATTAAAAATTTTATTTTTAATTTATTAAAATTATTTAATATGAAAAAAGGTGTATAATATCATTAGTCATTATATTTATAACTAATTAATAAGATAAAGAATATAATTATCATTAAATAAAAAAGAAAATTGATTGATATTGTAAAAATGTAACATGCGGTCAATAATTGAGAAAAAAAGATATTCGTTTATTATTAGGCCATGTGTAGTGGGTGTGACCAGTCGTAAAATTTGGTGGCGCGATGATGTTCACCGGGTGCAATGTGAATGTTGGAAGATTTTTTTTTTTTAAAAAAAGAAAGGTAACGGTAGCATTGAAGGAAAGAAAAAAAATAATTACTTTAAAACCACTATAAATTAACCATTTTTCTATTTAAATTACCATTTTTTTCTCTAAAATAACCATTCTTTTCTCTAAAAACCCTATTACAATTCACTAAAAAATGAGCTAGGAGGAAGAAATTACGAGATCGTCATCATTTAATTTGGATGATAGCATTCATGCTTTTACGTGTTATTCAATCAATAGTAACATTCGTCGTGGCTAACATTGAAAAAAAACTCTGCGAAAGTGTTACGAAAAAAAGAATTAACCGTGATCGTAAAGGTGGTAACAAATGCCTCATTGAAGATTATTTTTGTGAAAATCTAACTTATAACGACAAGCAATTTAAACGTCATTTTCGAACGAGACACAATTTATTTACTCAAATAATAAGAGATATGGAACATAGTTTTCTCTGCTTTCAACAAAAAGTAGATTCAACTATTGTAGCACGTTTCACAATTATACAAGGTGACTACCAACACTACAATAATGTTTGAAGCACTGGCCTCTAATGATCCTTGGATATAATATGTGTACTTTGGTGTTTCAAGATCGAATAATGATATAACTGTTCTAGATCAATCACCAATATTTGACGACATCTTAGACGGATTCGCACCGGTTTTCGTTTTATGTTAACAATATGTACTACAAGCATGATTACTATCTTGCCGATGGTATCTAACCCGAATATGCTATGTTTGCCAAGTCATTTACATGTCCTCGTGAAGACGGTGAAAAAGGAAATTACTTTAAAAAAGCTCAAGATGCGACGAAAAAGGATGTCGAACAGGCATTCGGTGTGCTTAAAAAGTAATGGCATATGATATCTAATCCATGTAGGATTTTGAAGAAAATGAAATTCGATACGTTATGTATACTTGTATTATTTTGCATAATATGGTTTTGGAGGACAAAGAAAAGTTATTTGTCAAAATTATGAAGATATTGACGTTCATGGAAAAATTAAAAAAAAATATGTAAGTTTTAATAAAAGCTATATGTAGGTTGTTTAATTTTATTTTTTGTTTAGAAAAAGTATGTAATTTTGTTTTAATGTTTTTTTAATCTTATTATGTAATCTTATTTCATGTTTTTTTTAAAACTTTTTTATGCAATTTTATTTTAATTTGTTTAATTAGAAAAAAAAAACATTAAATAAAGATAATGATTACAATGATGTGGTGATTTTAGTTATTTATGTGATGCATACGTACCAATGAGGCAGTGTCTCAATGGTACCCCAAGATTCTTTTAAATGGGATGTCTTGGGTTCAAAACCCTCCCGCAGTGAAATAGGGGCCTGAGGGGGTCAGGGGGTTTTCCCAGTGGGGTTTCCTCATGGGGTGGTTGTGGTGGCTCATGGGAAGTCCAGATAAATAGACTTTGGTGACATGGTATGAAAACAGTGGGTTCACACGATTGGGACCTTCGTTGTTCAAAAAAATGTGATGCATACGTAAAATAAGTGTGATGAATACATATAGCCTAATAGTAAAAATATTACAAAAACATAGGAAACTAAGATCCATATCACACACAATTTCTTAGGCCTTCCCCAACGGTCCACCATGGACAGGGGCGCAGCTTCACTAAGGCTAGGGGCCAACTGTCTCCCCTGTTTTTTCGTATAGTAGTGTAAATTTTTCGATACGTAGTGTAAAATTTTTTAAAAACTTTTATTTCGCCCCTCTGGGAAAAAAAATTTTATTTCGCCCCCTATGGGATTATGGTCAAGCTTCGCCACTGACCATGGAGAAGAATTCAAGAGCTTTAGAGATGTGGAGGTGAGTTGTACATAATCTATTCTTTATTCTTTTCTCTATAATTTAACTACAAATTATTATTTTTAAATTATCATTTATTTTGAAAACTCGTAACTCATTTCTCATCTTTAACTACCAACTATTTTATCTTATTAACGTTTTGTTTTGCAATTGAATTTTATAAAATTTACTAAAAGAGGATCGAGTCAAGATGGGTATGTTTAGAAACTGATCTTTTGGTTTGGGTTACAAGATATAAAATTAAAACAAAATAATTATATTTAACAAGTAAATTAGCTGGTTGATGCTAGTGTTGTAATAACGGGCCAGACATGACCCGTTAACACAAGAAAAATGAAATGGGAAGACACGACACGAAAAATTATCACGCATATTTTTCCAAACACGAACATGATCAGTTTAAAACACGTAAACACGGAATAACCCATTAAGAAACCTATCAACAGTTTGCACTATAAATGACCCGTTAAGGAACCCGTTAAGGAACTAGGGTTAGAGAATTAGAAGTTTTAGAATGTAATCAGCTACCAGCCTATTTTATTATATTATTTATTTTAAATATTAAATTATAAACATATTTTAACGGGTCTTATCATGTCTTAACAGGTCTTAACGTGTATTAGCATGTCTTAACGGGTTTTTACATGTTCAGACATGAAAATAAACATGTCTTAAGGTGTCGACATGTTTTAGACACGAAACATGTTAAGAGTAAACACGAAACATGTTAAAATCATGTCGTGTTAATGTGTTAGGGGCTGTTTGGTAGCATCTGAATGGATCTGAATAGGTCTGAATCTGAACCATTCAGATTCAGACCGTTTGTTTCACAAAAATAAAACATCTGAATGGGAGTGAAATGTCTGAATCCATGTCTGAATGGTTCAGACATTGGAACAAGTCTGAATGGAAGAAGGGCCTGCTTCTACTTGGCTGCACATCTACACCCATGTGACCATCGCATCCCTTTCCACCGACGACCCACTGCATCTCCATCACCATTGTTCCGGCCACCGTTCGTCTTCTCCGACGACCCACTGCGCCTCCATCAACATCGTTCCGGCCACCGTTCCTTCTCCGACGACCCACTTCGTCTTCATCACCATCGTTCCGGCCACCATTCCTTCTTCTCCGACGACCCACTGTGTCTACATCACCATCGTCGACCACCCTTCGTTTACTACTCTTCTAATTACCGCTCGTTTTCTACTCATTCCGATGACCCACTGTATCTGAATGGTGACATCGATGGAGGCTGCTACTTGGGGGATAGAAGTAGTGGCGCACGATTCCATGGGATATTTTTATTTTTTTAGGGTTTTTAAAATAAAAGGGTTTTTTTTTTTTTCATTCAGACGTGGAACCAAACAATCTTAACTGGTTCAGCACTTAATCATTCAGACCCTCTTAACCATTCAGACATCTTAACCATTCAGCACTTAATGATTCAGACGCTACCAAACAACCCCTTAGTGTCTGAAATTGTCAACCCTGGTAGAAGCTTTGTCAAGAAAATGTCATGAGTTTAAGTTTTACAAATAACAAATTAGTAATAAAAATAAAAAATAAAAAAACCTCAAAAGCTAGCACCATTGTTTTCATACAACCAAAATTCTCATATACACAAGGGGACTACTATACATATGACCACCCCTTTTACGAGACACCATCTGGCGGTTAGATCTACGGCTTGTATAGAGCTTTACGACTTGTATAGACTTTTACGACCCGTATAAAGTCAGTCAAAAAGACTAAAGCTGTGACTACTGACATGTCAGAATGATGGGTTTCTATACGGACCGTATAGTGTAAACAAATACGGGGTAGGTGCAGTTTCGTCTATGTGGAACAGTGCATCGAAAGTCGCTTCCCAATTTTGGTGTATTATTAGGATTACACACAGACGATGAGATCGACATTAATCTCTATCGCTTAGGTCACCACGAGGAGTTTCATGATATTGTTTTATCATGGTGGGCACAGATTAGCGATGCACCTTGACTTGGAAAACTTAGGGTTAGCATCATGCAAGAACCTATGCACATATATATTCATAGGGTTTTAGCGTATACTATAGCCGAGCTTCACCAGAGTCAGGAGTGGTACATGCTAGTTGCAACCTGCCTTGATGTATGACCGATACTTTCGTTTCCTGCAAAACTAAGAGGTAAGGAGGGCATATATACATGGGTGGCTATATGACCCTTCTTGCACGAGGTTTAGGGATTTTTAGTGCTAATATTAAGGCGACCATGATGGCACGTTACCGTCCTGAGTGGATAGGTCGTGCGACGCTGAAGGCCATGCTTATTGCGGCAGATATCCCTTGGAGAATATTTAGGTTTTCTTTACAGAGAGGTGTTCCTTGGGTGCCTCATGGACAGCCTCAGCTTCATGATCAGGGAGAAGAACAATTGCCACCTACAGACCAGCCATTGCAGCCACCTCCTCGAGGACGCCGACTTGTTTTCAGAGATCCCGTAGTTTGGGATATCTCTAGACGATTACAGCGGGTCAAGAATTTATTTGCATGACAGTTTGACGTCTTGATAGCTTTTGCCACACATTTTGGTGTTCAGGTTTCATCACTCCCACAGCCTTAACAGGATCCTGATGATGATGCCACTGGTGATGATATTATGTAGTTTTTTTTACCATTTGTTTTTGAAAAACTTTTATTATATGTTATATATTTCTTTTGTTATGTGGTTATGTATTATTTATATGGTTGTTATGTGGTTGTATGTAATATTATGTTTTTTTATTATAGTTTATATAATTAATTATTATGATTCTTTTATCATCAAACGATTATGAAATTGTAATTAACATATTTTTAAAAATTATAGTAATGAAACTTATTTTTTAACTAGTTTAGTGATTGATGGGGTTTGGAATGAGTATTATGTGTGTCTAATACCAATTTTTACATAGGTTTGAGTGTTTGATTAATGGGAATTAGATAACTATGCAAATTAGTGTTTTTGCAGGTTAAATGCGAGGATTGGAAGTAATTTTGGAAGCACTAAACCATGTCAAAGTGAAAGGATCATGAGTCAATATGCTAGAGGATCTCAAGACGAAGATTTGGGTTTTTACAGTGCGAAAAACAGGCTTAAAACGACTGAGATATGGCGAAAACAAGAAATGGGGGTCTGATAGGCCGTAGCCTACGGCCTGAGGTGTAGCCTACGGCCTCCTTAACAGAAGCTGGTGACCGTAGCCTACGGTCCTGACGCGACCTGGGCATATAAAAAGGCAATTTTTAGGGTTTCTGGGGGGTTTTTTCCATCCTATTCGATTCTATTCAATTGGGGACGAATTTGGGTGATTTTGGAAGGAAAAATTGAAGCATTTACACCATTCCAATCCATTTTATCACTCCATAATCGTCCATAATGAAGATCCAATCAAGATTTGAAGATCAATCCAACAAGATGAGAGGCTAATTTATGCGTGGGTTCCTTCGGGTGGAGGATTCTTGTAAGTGGGTGATTTAGATTAGTTTGTTATTGTGTTTAGAACGAGCAATCTAAGCATTCGATGTTTTTTGCTTATCGTTTATTCAATTGATTGTAAAGATTGGATTTTTATTCAAAACCTAATTCATTGTCTTTCAATTCCTGAGATTTCTAGCAATTAGGATATATTAGTGTCACACCCCCAATTTTCAACTAACGGAATCATACCGTTTGGGAACATGACAAACCAGGATCTCAGATCATTAGACATAGCGAAGACCTCTATATGAATTTCAAAACATACTTTGGTCTTTAAACATAACATCAGAGTTTACAAAAGTTGCGGAATCGTTTAAAACCAATAACAGTTGTAAAGTAAACATTACAAAACACAATACTTAAATGTTCAAATTCAAATATTCAAAATGTTTAAAATGCATGAGACTCTATCTCCTAGTCCATGCCAGCTTTAACGCGCGCCTTAGCGTCCTGAGAAAACATGCAAATCAAGTCAACACAAAGGTTGGTGCATAACACAGGTTTTTAAGCATTCACAATGTTCAAAACAACAGTTGAATATCAAGATTTGTAGATAACATAATCACACATGCACAGTCATGATAGCTAGTCATATAAACTATTTACATACGTGTTCGACACCGAAGCTGACGGATTGCCATGCTATAGCATGTTTTCGCCTTGCCACTATTGTCTATCACAACAATAGTAAAATTGTGTTTGGTCAGTCAAACACCTGCGTAGATCCCATCTACCAGGTGAGGTTTGTCAAACATAATAGATCTATTTCCAACTACCACGCTTTGCATTACAGCAAACTAAACGGTTCGAGGTGTGTAAGGACTTTCAAATTGATATGTTGTCACATAATGTAAACAGCTAACTCATGCAAGTGATATGTATCTAAAAATAGTTTGTTGCACATGTTTTCTCCCCCAAAACAGTTTAAAATAAGAAAGGGGCCGTGTACGCACCTTTGAGTATAGCAGAATGATCAATTACTTGTGAACTTGCGTAGAAATCCTCTACGAAGAATCTGTGGTTTAAACAATAACCTAGAGTTATTCGAGATGTCGTTTTGTGCTTGAAATCACATACGTGTCAACACACGTATGTTAGAGTGTTAAGAATACGCATACGTGAGTACGCGTGCCTTTGAAATCGTTTAAATAAAATCGTATTTGATTTTATTTAAATAGCCGTAATTATACGCGATTTCGTTTTCGGATTAAAATATAAATTTTAACATTCTAATACGTTCGTATTCTCGTTACGGTTCCAACGCAACTTGAACGGATTAAAACGGAGTTCGTACGTGAAAGTTATCTCAAAAATACCAAAAATGGTATTTTTCCCAAAAACCGGCTACCCCATGGCTCGAACCCGCGACCCTTCACACGCAACACACCCATTCTACCATCTCGCCCGCTAGGGTATCGCGACATACTTTCAGAATTAATTCTTTTGAATACTACTTCAAACCAAATACTCTTTGATATTATAGCCGAAGCTATTTCATCCCGATTGATCCCCAATTCGAATTCCATTGATCCTAGAACCATAAACTTTTGTTGAAACAGATAATTCGAAGTTATCAGATCGATTAATTTGGACATTACACTCGTTTTAACCCAAAACCCCCAAATCTTTTAATTCCAAGAACCCTAAATATCGAAATCCTAAAATCTAATACTAAAATCTCAAATTAATTCATGCTTAAGCTTAATCGGAACTATCTGATACTATCCATAACAATCAATTTGATTTTCCAACTCATTTGCTATGAAATCCCCAAATCATTTTCCCATCAAGAACCCTAGAATCGAAAACCACGAATTCGAAATGTTTTGATGAAATTAACATAGTATTAACCTTAATCGGTCCCTTATGAAGCTTTCTATAACATTCAATTCGATTCTTTAATACATTTGAACAAAGACCCCCAAAACGACTTTAATAAGAACCCTAATTACTTGAACTTTATCAAAACGATGTTAACAGTTGAAATTGATTTAGGATAACCCTTAATCGGCTACTTTAGGTTGTATAGGAGCAAATTATTACCTGGTTTGATCTCAATTCAATGGAGTTCGACTTTAAGGTTGATATTCGGCCACCTCTGGATCGGTCCTTCTGTCTGGAACTACTGAGATCGAATTGGTGTATGAGGAAGACTCTAAAGATGCCGATGGTGATGTGCCAATGCTCAATTGTGAGTATTACAATCGAATTTTACAGTTTTGATTTAGTCCTACAACGGTTACACCCTTTGGACGACCATTGCTATTAATTTGACATATTAATGGACTAATAACGGCTTCTACTCATTTGTAATCATCAATAGGATGATTATGAGTAATTAAATTCGGGTTTAACTTGAAAGAAGCATGAAATTCGAATTTTTGTTGTGAAAATCACACGAATTTTGACTTTTAGGAGTCAAAATTGATACTAAAATCAATTATAAATTTAATCTTCCACAATTTAACACTTAGGAACTGATTTTTCTTAATTCCTAACTCCTATAGGATACTCCGGATCGACAACATATCATTTCGATTAACAAAGTTAAGTCTAAAATCTCTAATTGTTAATAATTGAATTACTTAAAATATTGTTGGGCTAATTTAATCCTTTTGGGCTTCCTAAATACAATTGGGCCTCACTGGGCCTTCCTTGGGCCTACTTTGGCCTTCATTGGCCTTACTGGGCCTTACTGGGCCTTGCATTTATAATTGGGCTTCTTAGATCTCAATGGCTTATCTTGGGCCTTCTTTGGCCTTAGTGGGCCTATCTGGGCTTCAGTGGGCCTTCATAGACTTCCTTGGGCCCTATTTATCCTGTTAGGCCTGTGGTCTCACTCTCTTCAGTTAACAAAGTTAATCCGAAAAGTCGGATTGTCACATCATCCCCTTGTTGAAGGAATTTTCGTCCCGAAAATTAGTAAGTGTTAGGAGTAGTTAGGAAACTACTTACGAGTTTAAATCGTACGTGTTAGTGTGATTTGATCATTCTGTGTGCTTGTGTGTACTCACACACAAAGTCTAATGCTTGCAACATCACAACTCAAATGTGATCGTTCAATGTGACTGTTTGCGTGTACACTAGTTAGTTCACCTAACTGTGACTGTTTGTGTTTGATCATACTGTGTTGTGTAACCTCACACATAGTGAGTGTCTGAAACTGTTTGTACTATGTAACCCCGCACATAGCAAAATGTGTGTAACCAATCATGTATGTACTACTATAACATGTAGCATATGAAATGTAGCACATAAAATATATAGAATATAATGTAGCACAAATGTTTGTAACAAAATCAGTTAAATAAATAAAATGTTTGTGCTTACAGTTTGAAATTTGCAGTGTTTGATGTGTGAAGCATCACGTCATCCCCTTGTTGAAGGAAATTTCGTCCCGAAATTTAACGTGCGCTCTCAGTGTTAGCAGTAGCTGTTTTGAATAGATGAGGATATTTCTTCATCATTTGGTCTTCCCGTTCCCATGTGAATTCAGGACCACGTCTTGAATTCCATCGAACTTTGACTATCGGAATCTTGCTTTGCTTCAGTTGTTTGACCTCGCGGTCCATGATTTCAGCTGGTTCTTCAATGAATCGCAACTGTTCATCTACTTGTATTTCTTCCAACGGTACAATCAATGTCTCGTCAGAAAGACATTTCTTTAAGTTCGACACATGAAAAACATCATGAACTCCACTGAGTTCATCCAGTAGTTTGAGTTGATACACGACCGAAAGGAGCAGGGCGAATGGGGCTGTTTCGGCACAGGCCATTCGGCCAAAGACAAAGCCATTCGGCCTTGCTGTGTGCCGCCATTCGGCCGATCGGGCGTGGTGTGTGCAGCCCATGTTTTTCAAGCGATTTGACCAGGAAATGAAGTGGGGCTTGTTCTTACACTATTGTATGGTGGTATAGTGTGAATCCTAAGGGTTAGAAATGGTGTTTAACCGGTTTCAAGAGAGGGTTCGGATTTAGGGTTTTCAAACCCTAAAACCGCAACTTAGCCACGATTTTTACCTCGATTTTGAGGGATGGAAGCTTAGATCTGCTGTACTTTAGTGATCTACAAGTGATGGTGGTCGTTTAGACACCAAAATCACACGATTTCATCAAGAAATGGGGAAGAAATCTTAGAGAGAGAGTGGGAATATCTAGAGAGAGAAAGTGACGGTGGTGAGGTTGAAGATGAGAGAATTATGGAGAAAATGAGGGTGTGAAAGCCTCATTAAAGGATTTCAACATACCCGGGTGTTCGGTCTCGCTCGGTTTCGCGTAAAGACGTCAGTTTCTCGCCGTTTTCGTAACGAAACGACTCGGTTCTAAAATAGAATCCCTAAAATTATTTTAGGTTGTGATTCCTAATAAATTAACTAAATATCTTCTGTTTATTTTAAATTTTACAGGATATTTAATTAACGTTTAAATCGAATCGCGCGGTCATCGCGCGTATTTGTTCGAATCGTCACCCGATCAAATACGACGATAACTACGCTTTTCAACATTGTTTTCAAATTATCGGACATCATTCAGAACGTTAAACTTCCAGATTTATTCGTACAGATCGTCACCTATACGAATAATCTGTCGGTTTAGCATTCATGTAACGACATACGTGTTGTTTTGTTCTGTAAAGCCTCACATACGTTTATACATAATAAAATCCTAACAAATAATCACATGATGGTTCTGTATTGCCAGATAGTTATCTGACTGACGAACCATTATTCTGAGTTTCATTTCTGAAACAAGTTTGAGTCTGTTCTATGATATTATGAAATGATACTGATATATGAACATCAACTGAATTATGTGCTGGGTTTACTGTTCATTTTACTGTACCGGTCACTGTTCCGGTGAAGTTTACGGCACTGATGTTACACTTCGACATCGGTCATTTAGTCATTACAATTTTCAAAAAAATTAAATATGTCATACCAATTTGTGTTCATTTAAAAAAAATAAGCATACATATTTATTTAAATTAAATGAATCTGTAATAAAAACATATAAAAAATTAGCGTCAAAATTAATTTTCTGCAATAAAAAACGTTAAAAAAAAATACGGCCCGTATAGATCTATACGGCCGTATAAATACTGCCGTATAAGGTGTTTAACCAATAGTTGTCCAACAATTTTCTGACATAGTGCTATACGACCTGTACAAATCTGTAACCGTAAAAAGATACCATGTTGTATGAATAACCAGGGGTTGTATAAAAAGACACGAGGCTATACGGAAACCTAAAGTTAGCATTCTACGGCTTTGGAATTTATAGATGACCAATTAACCATTGAGCTGATTTCTCTCACAATTGAGATTTTTTTCTTTTTAACTTATTTTATTTTATTTTTTTTTATAATGCATTTCTCAACCATTAGCAAGAAGGAGCTACACAATCAACCAAATTTTACAATAACTTGAAGTGTAATGTAGGTAAGGTTTTTCACTCAACAATTTCTTCCCTTATTTTATTGCTATTTTATTTATGAGTAAAAGCGTTTCGATGTAAATTTTGTTTAGAAATAAGATAGGTCAAATATAATATACTAGGTAAAATCTCGTGTATTACACAGTTTGAAAACTGAAATATTATATAATTTGTAAGAAAACTTGTTTTAAAAAACTTGTTTTTTTAAGAAAACTTATTTTTACAGAACTTTTATTTTTCCTAAAACTACAAATTTAAAATAATTCTTGTTTTTTTTTATAAAAAAATCATTTTTAGAAAATTTTCATATTTTGTATACTTTGTTTAAGTGTGTTTTTTAATAATAAAAAAAAAGAGTTTATTTTTTATTTGTTAGAACTATTTTTAATATGAAAAAAGGTATATAAAGTCATTAATCATTAGATTTAAAATTCTTTAATAAATTAAAGAATATAATTATAATTATCATTTAATATGAGAGAGAATAATTGTAAAGATCAAAAGATGACATGTGGCAATAATTCTTTTGAAAAATTGACACGTAGCAATAATAGCCTAATAAATTGACATGTGTTAAAATATTTACTATTTTATTAAAGAGTATAGATTTTTATTCTATAATACAAATTTAAGACTCTGTTTTGACACCATCATAAAGAATGACTGGCAAAATTACCTGTAAATTATTTGATTATACTTATTCTCTTTGACTCCTTGTTTGATTAAAATTTAGCTTTATTAAATAAGGAATCAAAATCATATTTGACAACTGAAGCTTCATACTTTTAGTTCTTCTAATTGATTAAAACAATTGAGTAAATCAAGAACAATTAAACAAGAATTAACGAATTTGAGTGAAGGACAAAAGAGGAATTCGCTTTTCATTTATGTTAAAAACTTTCACCTTAACCCAGAAAGTTGAAACATAAATTCAAATTAAGTCAAACATTACACTTTTGACACGTTTATCTAAATAAATTAATCAAATGAATTTATAACATGCAAACTGACTTTTAGTTTGCAAGCATGTTAAGAATAACATATTAAATAGATAGGTTTAAAACCAAGGGCTTCTAGCCTAATGGTTACCCCCTTGACTTCCCTATGGGAGGTCTTGGGTTCGAATCCGGGCTGAGGCATATTTGCTGAAGCAAGGTCAAGGGGTTTACCCAGTTGTGGGTTCCTCCTGGGGTGAGCTCGGGCATACGCCCCAGAGCGTCAAATCCGAGGGGACGGTTGAAATCTCGTCTTGGGTGTCGTTGTACCAAGCCGTTCAAAAAAAATAGATAGGTTTAAATCTAACTGAATTCAACTTGGTATCTAAACAGATCAATCTGAACACAACTCGTCTTTCAATTAATACTTACCAACTCAAAACTTAATTATTTTCATATCGTGTTCACGTTTGAATTGTGTCAAAAATTCCCAGCCATCAATTCCATACCTTCAAGAACATTAATGAAGTAATTAAAGATCACTGAACCGTGTTAAAGCACAAACAATGAAAAATCAAGATACAATTTCGGTTATGTACATAGATAATAACTAAATCCTAAATCAAGCAGGTAGATGAAATCGATAACCCTTGTATTACCAAACATTAAGATAAAACCAAAGAGGTTTTGTCCTAACGGTACCCCTTGACTTTCCAAATAGAAGGTCATGGGTTCAAATTACTCCCAAGGCGAAATAGGGGTCCTTAAGAGGTCAGGGGGTTTTCTGGTGCGGTTTCCTCCTGGGGTGGTATTGGAGTCTCAACGGAGGTCATGGTAACTAGACCTTGGTGACGTGGCCTAAAAATCAGTGGTTCACACGTTGAGATCAAATGCCGTTAAAAAAAACAAACAAACAAACAAACAAACATTAAGAACAAAACATGTAATTAAATACAAATATAAATATTTTACAAAATCCAAAAACAATATAATTAAATTTCCAAAAATTATAATGAAAAATAAGCAACAATTCATGCATGAAAAGAATAAGCATTTTGTAATCAAGAACAACAAGAGTATTTGCTTTGCTCTTGTTTAGATCCACCATCACCATTGTTTGCAAGAGTCACCCTGTTTTTTGATAACTCAGCTTTATATGAATCCGAATTCAATACCTTTCGACTTACGTTATTGTAGATCTCGCGAATAACCATCTCGAATGCGGTTTTGACATTCGTTGAATCGAGTGCTGATGTTTCCATGAAAAATAATCCATTTTGCTCTGCAAGATTCTTGCCATCTTCCACAGATACAGCCCTGATATTCTCTAAATCACATTTGTTTCCCACCAACATCCTTGCCACTGTGGTCTCTGAATGAGCTGCAAAAGTTTTTATAGAAAATTTAGTTTTCTTCATTTATTAAAAAAAATAAAAAATTCAAGTTTCCTAACAAATTATTACTAAAATTAACCCAAATGATGTTTCAAATATATAAGTTTCAAATGACTATGTTTTAACAAGATACAAACTTTAAATGACTAGATGTTATCCAATGAAATCTCACTTTTAAGTAGGGTCTGGGGTAAGAGATGAACACAAACCTTACCCCTACCCAGAGTGGGTAGATAGGCTACTTCCGAAGAGACCCCCGAATCACTTTAAAAATTTAGGTAATAAACTAAATAATTAAAATTTTAAAATGTAAAACAATTAATTAATGAACATAGCAAACGAATGTAAACGAACACATTATTGAACATTCGAGAACACTTATCAATGGACATGACCTTTGTTCATGTTCGTTCATTTAACTAAACAAATGGCATATTCTTGTTTATGTTTGTTTATTCAACTAAAGAAACAATTGTAAATAAACTTCCTAACGAACGGCTCACAAACTGTTAGTTAACCATTTGGTACATTTACAACCCTAATAGCAATGTAACTTAATTATACAATTAGTACGACTTTCGAGCAGTTTTCTCATTTGACTTGCTTCTCATGTAGCTTACATTTTTTTACACATTTGCCCTTTTGATCTGTTAGAGGTGATGCACATACCAAATCGATCAATTAAC
Organism: Mikania micrantha; assembly: GCA_009363875.1. NCBI lineage: Eukaryota > Viridiplantae > Streptophyta > Magnoliopsida > Asterales > Asteraceae > Mikania > Mikania micrantha. The sequence continues at coordinate 15,919 of SZYD01001413.1, forward strand.
AGGTAAATGATTAAAAACTCCACCTCTAGTTGTGAGCATATTCATATACATAACAAACACACACACCCGGTGTAATCCCATTCATAGCATATTAACAAACACACATCCTTAGTTGGCATTGCATTATTAAAAGTGATTATGCAGCATGGGTGAATAATCAGAATCAGAAAATTAGTTATAACAAGTTATAGTCAATAATGTTCGAATGTGTTGTTGTTCCTAGACCCCTTTTTTTCATATTGTTTACGCTAGACGCATGTCACAACACTCTAATCTGATTGAAATGTTCTAGCTTGACCTATATGGCTGACTTATGTCAGTTTGATAAGGATCGAGTGACATAGCTTCTTCGACCCGAACCAATGAATCCCTTAGATATGATGCAAAAAGGGTCTTGTTCTATCCTTGATCATAGATTTCTCTATGAAAAGGACGAATCGGAGTTTGAAGAGGGGGAAGGAGAAGGAGCCCTCGACCGGCAACAAATAGAGGAGGAAAATCATACCATGAAAAAGTGTCAAGAACTCCATTCAAACTCCAGGATTTGAATTTGGATTGAAAAGTAGATTGTGAATCCAACATGAAGATTCAAAGATCCTAAATTATGAAGTCCAATAAGAATTTGCGTACATGAGATTAGATCATATAAAGATCTATCTATCTAATTCAAGGCAGGGGATAGCCTAGGCCCACGAGAACAATTTCCAGCTAAATCCTGGCCAAACTATGCAACAAATCCCCCATAAAAGGGCATCAAACATTCAAAAACGGCCTGGAACTAGCCTAACAAACAAACTAACTAAATAATATATTCCCACTTCCCAGTAGGGTCTGGAGAAAGATGGACACAAACCTTACCCCTATCCCATCCCAGTTGAGATAGAGAGACTGCTTCAAAGGAGTCTCCGGCTCAAAGTTTTCGTTTGAAGTTAATCATCCAAACACTTTTAACGTTAAATTCACACAATAAGTAAAATAACGTTAAAACTAGAGAACCAGCCTAAACTAGCCCAATACATTTCTGCAATTCCTAAAAATGAATTCTTACTCACACAGGCGCAATTTCAGGGCAAATTGCAAAAATCTGGCTGAACAAATCAAAAATAATCTGGAACCAGCCCTAAATCAGTCTACACTCTACATCATATCTAAAACCCGTAAACATAATATGTTTATACCGTCCCCCTCGCTTAAAAGCCCAAGGAATCATGTTCATCGGTGTTCAAATTCAATCAATCAAGCCTCGATCTAGCTAATATGAAGGGATCTAAAACATACAATAACAAATCAACGAACTAAACTAAAACAAATCGAAATCAGTTGAACAAAACTCACTATTGAGCTCCTCGAGCCATCGCGAGACGCTATCAAACGTGGTGCTCCGAGAGATATCGTAAACAATCAGAGCACCGACAGCACCACGGTAGTAAGCGGAGGTGACCGCCCGGAACCGTTCCTGTCCAGCGGTATCCCAAATCTGAGCCTTAACCTCCTTTCCATCGATCTCCATGCTCTGAGTCTGAAATTCAACTCCAATTGTGGCTTTAGAATGCGGATTGAACTCGTTCCGGGCGTATCGGGACAGGAGGTTTGATTTTCCGACGGCTGAGTCGCCGATGATGACTACTTTGAAGAGGTATTCTTCTCCTTCATCATCTGATGAGTCCATTTTGGTGATGAATTTGTGATCTGTGTGGGGAATTATGGAAGATTTGGTGTTTGATTGGAGGTATGATCTGGGGGTGGACAGCAAGAAACGGTTGGCAGATTTGCAGAGACAGAGGTGCTTTGTTAGTGGACCCTTATTTGACCGCCATTAATACTACTATAAAATAAAATACAACTACTTTAACTAATTAATAATTATGTTTTTTTTTTTCTTTTTCTAGGAGACAGAATAATTTTTTTATTCAAAGAAGGCTAGCGGGATTCCAGCAATATATTTTTTTTAATCAAAATGGTCTTGTTGTGTTATTTTCAGTTATCATGACAGTTGGTAATTTAGTTCGAATCTTCGATCGTCGACCGTGATACAGTACCCTCTGATGCCCAGAAACCTCGTGAAATAGGTAAACCATCGCCTCCTATTGGTTTAGATACCGAGATTAAGTTCAAGATTCCTCGTCTAACCTGGTTTCCTTTAAAGTGTCACCAGTGAGACTTGAACATTGATCTTCAAAAAGAAAGGACCAAGTCTTAACCACTAGGCTAACCAGTATAAAACCAAAATTTGTGTAGTTTAAAAAAGTTATTGGGTTGTTATTGGTGGCGGAGCTTGGATAATTTGAAAGAATGAGCGAAAATTGATGGGACTCATTATACGTGTTGATTTTTTGAAACGAGAGGATCGAAACCGATAATTTAAATAAAAAATAACTTTCGACAAAAAAATTAACACTGTGGAAAAAAGTGGAGGCGATAGCAACCCATGGTTGTTAACCTAGCTATTTTTTAAATAAAATGACAGTTTTCTATTCTGTATAAGATCCAAAATTACTAAGTGATTATATAATGTATTTTTTTTATCTTTCTAGAGTGTTTTGACTGTCTTATTTCTCTCTTTCACACACTTTCTGAAATCCATGTGTTTCTGATGACCAAAGTACCCAAAATGTGGTGTATAATACCAATGTATGTCTTAGGCTCTAAGAATGGACACCTTCTTCTATCAAGTCTAAGGTATTTAATGGTTTATGTTTTTAATGATGTTATGGTTGTCTACCAGAAAACCCTTAAACAAATTTTCATAGCCACATTGGTTTTTTTTTGGGCCTATATTGTATTACCATAACTACAATAGTTAAATTGTAAATGGAGATTATAATCAATAACATTCACAAAAAGAGAAGATTGCAGTTGGGGCTTACAAACAAATCGAATGCCACCATGTAAGAAACTAGGCTAAATTGTAATTAGGTTCAATTTATTCCACATTTTAGGGTATTCTTGTTTGATCTTATATTTGGAATGATGATTATGTGTGTTTAATGTCAAATTTTATGCATATTCATGTGTTTGGTTGGTTAGAATTAGATAACTATGCAAGTTGGCATGTTTGTAGGTTAAATGCAAGAATTGGAAGCTTTTATGGAAACATAAAATAATTGAAAAGTGAAAGGATCTTAGCTTAAATGATAGCAAATTACAAAACGAATATTTGGGTTTTTACGAGGCAAGAAATAGACTTAAAACAAGAAACATATAAAGAAAACAAGAATTTGGATGTTTGCTAGGTCGTAGCTTACGTCCAACCAGGTACAAAAATACCATTTTATGGCCTGGGCGTATCTTACTGCACTTTCTAACATAACCCTTCGACCGTAGCTTACGGTCATGACAAATTCTGGACCTATAAAAACACATTTTTTAGGGTTTTTGGGGATTGTTTTCCTTCTAGTCGATTATAAGCGATTTGGGTCGAACAATAAAATCAAAATCGAAGCTTTTTAGCCATTTTTTTTCATCCAATCATTGCCAAATCATCTCAAATGCAAATCCAATCAAGAATTGAAGGTCAATTCAACGTCATGAGCGACTAAATCTTTTGTGGTTTCCTCTGGGTGGAGGAATTTTGAAAGCGGATGAATTTGATTATTTTTCTACTGTTTTTGAACTTGCAATCTAAGCATTCGATGTTTTTTGCTGATTGCTTAATCATTTGATTGTAAAAATTGGATTTTTATGTAAAACCTAAGTCATTGTCTTTCAATTACTGAGATTTCTAGCAATTAGGATATATTAGATTGTAATTAGGTTTGATATTACGCAATTGATGATCATATGTTATTCTTCCATTGTTTTGCAATCGAAGCAACAAGTCTTTGTTCATCACAATCGATTAAAAACTCTCATCATATCTATGTGATTGTTCCAAATTTATAACTAATCTATGAATTTCACTTTCAATTTGAGTCCAAGACTCATCACATTTTTTATAGTTGTTTAAAACCATTTTAATTCATTGCAACTGACTTTTCAATTTCAACAAACAAACAAATCAATCAATTTTACCTTTTGTTAATTAGTTTATTTAGTGACGTTCAATTAGCATCAACACTTTCCATCATACTCCTCAGTCCTCATGATTCGACATCCAACTTACCCTATATATAAAGGTATTTTGGAACTGAGTTTTCCTCTTATTTTTTACTGACATTTCGACATCGGTCATACCCCAACTTAGAAACTCGCTTTAGGCTTCAGAAATGCTTAATCTGATGCTAACAATGTTTGAAGTTTACACTAAGTTAGTGTAAAAGTGGAATGCTCTTAGAATTTAGGTTTGTTTTGCTCCATTTTATAAAAAGATCTTTACAATAATTTTTTAGTCACTTTATATTGAAAACATGTGACAAGGCACATCTAATGTGTACAATTGTACATTGGAGATGCTTTAAAAAAAAATTTGATTTTATACATCTATTTACTTTTCCAACTTGTTCATTTATAATCGTGTTTCTTTAGGTTCTTGCGGATAAATATGGACACATTGTTCACTATGGTGAGTGTGATTATGGGTGCAAACGAGTTGAGCCCGACCTCGTCAAAGTTTGAGCTCGACTTGTTTTAACTTAAGAGTGATTGAGGTCAAGCCGAGTTTGTCAAGAACTTTTTTCCAAAGCTCGAGCTTGAGCTCGGCTCGGCTCGGCTTGTTTATTTGTTTAATTATCCAATTAATTATATAAATATACATTTAACTAAACAAATAAAAATTACATAAATAATAAGTTTATTTAGGCTCACAAGCTGGCTTGAGATTGATATCTAAAGCTTGAGTTCAAAATCGAGCTTTTTACCAATCCGATCCCAAGTAAGTTCACGAGCCGGCATGAATTGTATACACCCCTAAGTGTGACTACAATATATAGGTTGGTACCCATCCCAATAATCTTAAATAAGGGCCAAGTATGGAGAATATTAGCGTCTTAAACTTTGTTAAGTCACAAAATGATAACATATGTTTTAGACATAACTTCTGATTGTGGACTCCTGTTATTTAAAGTAGCTCATTTGCTTTGATAGAAACAACAGCTAAAAGGGTTTTTTATGTCCTGAGTAATGCTTTTGAGAGGTCATCTTGCTTCCTTTAATTGATTTCCAGAAATATGTGGCTGACTCTTTTAAATAAGTCTTCTAATATGGGTTGCAAATTGTGATGAAAATAGGTTATGGAGCCATAGTTGTTCCTTGCATGGTTTTCAGAACCGGACCAGTCGGCCGGCCCAAAATAAGCATGCGGACCAGTTTCAAACAAACCGGCTAGTTGAGCCGGGAACTGGTTCACTGGCCGGACTGGATTTTAGTTATTTTAACTAAAATCCAAATAATGAAAATTAAAACCAAATCCTACAAATCCACGCGGGGATGAACAATCCATTGTGGATGAGCCTTTGTGAATGGATTTGTGGATGAATTATTGGATGCACTCATCATACATGTGACAACTTGCTTTTGCTCCTCATTTTGGTGGACAAAGTCCATGAACTAATACAATTGCATTAGACCCTTATTAACTAGAGCTCGACCCTATTAACTAGAGCTCATCTCTAATTAACTAGCTATTCTTGTTTCTAATTTATAGTCTTATAAAAACTAAATATACTATTGTGTTGGTGGTGGGGGTTTAGACATGTATTACATGAGCATTTTGAGTTTCAATCACAGTGAGCACAAGGCCTAGGACATAGGTAGGGAAGAGAGCACAATTTCAATAAGTGGCGGAGCTTCAGATAATTGACAGGGGGGCGAAAACTTACGTGAACTCAAAAATTTTTTTCCCATTCGATTGGTATGTTTCGGTTAGTCGGGTTAAATGTGCGGGTCAGTGATTCGGGTCAAGTCGGGTCAAACAATAAGGAACATTCATCTTGAAGATAATACAGTATTTTAAATTAAATATGACTAATTTGATTAATCTAAATTTCACAGTTACATTGAAAGAAAATCATGAATATTAACATTAAAATATGTTGCTTTTGAAATAATTTAAGAAGGAAAAAAAATTACCAACTAGAATTGTGTCAAGATTAGCCGGTGAAATGGTTGCTGCTAAGCGCTTGAAAGAGAATGGGGCGGTGGCTGGAATCTGTGGACCTCTGATCGGGACCAAGTAAAAGAAAGAGAATAGGATATGAAGTAAGGAGGAAATAAAATAGTGATTTAAATATTAGGGGAATTATAGAAGAACAAAAAAAATTAAGGTTCTTAATAAGTGGGTAATTTTTATTTAGTTTTTTTATTTAAAAGAGATGGTAATATATATTTTTTTCAATAGGGGGCGAAGTTATTTTTTTTTAATCAGGGGGCGAAGTCAAATATTTTAAAAAAATTAACTTTTTAGCCCGAAAATTAACCTACTGACGAAAAAAATAGGCCGGTCCCTTCTATGCTACGCCCCTGAGTTCAATGGCAACATGTGGAAATTGGGTCACTAGATGAATTATCATCACCACATTATCATGTCTTTTTAGCAGTTTCTTTATTCCTACAGAGTAGAGGTAAAACTGTCTACATCTTACCCTTCTCAGACCGTACACTAGCTTGCTAATAGTGTGGTATCCTGAGTACGATGATGATCATGACATTATCATATCTTCTTATTACAAAACAACCAAATATAGGTTGTACATTTATCTTTACCTATTAACCAATTTCTAAATGTTTTGCTTACTCCTTCAACTCGTTCCCTTATTTATTTTTACCTTAACCTTAGGTTAATTTACTTCGACGAAAAGAATCAAAATTCATCACTTTTGTAATGACAATTGGAATGATATTAACGATCCTTTTGATCAGAGGTTGAATCGTCACACTAAGTGTACTCCCTTTGATGTATTTGTCATGCGATGGACTCTATTATATGCTTCTCATATATATAAAATTATAACCTTAATATTTCACAAATCAATAAAACTTACCCTTCTTTCAGGTGCACAAAACAATCATCAAATGACAAGTTGCTTTCTGCAAGCCAACTTACAAAATCTAGAGATGAATTCTTGTGTATGTCAATCAATGTTGTTTTTTAACACAAGGCAGACTCAATGTTTTTGGAACCGGACATGACGTTTTACTGGTTAATGGTCGAACCAGTCTGACCGGATAACATAATAAATATATAAAATATTCCAAAAAATTTATAGAATTATAAACATATTTAAACAACCATCATGTTAAAAAAATACTCATCCACGTTTTATCCTTACATGAATTGTTCATCCACGCGTGGATTAGTTCATCCAAAAGTGGATTTTTCTTCACGCATGGATGAGCTCTAGCTAATAGTGCGAGTGATAAAAGAACGTTTTTCGATCATTTTTTTTGTGTAGTGATGTTCTTTTTTCATATCCCCAAATTGTCAGTTATAATTTCTAATTGTTGGTCACCCACACATAGATTTGCTCATCCACGTATAGATTGCTCGTATGCACATGGATTTGATCATTCGTTTATAGACTTGCTCATTCACACATGAACTGCTCATCTACACATCGACTCATAGAATTGTTTTTCTACATATGGATTGTTTTACAAATGGATTTGGTCATCTACACATGGGTTTAATTATCAACACTTGGATTTGCTCATCCATATATGGATTGTTCATCGATACTTGGATTTGGTTATCCACACATAAATTGTTCTTTCACATATGGATTATTCATTCACACATAGATTACTCATCCACACAAGGATTATTCAGTCATACATCACTACTAGAAAAGCACTTATTTGCTACAAAAATTTGCTACGCAATTTTTTGTCGCAAATTGTAACACAATTCCGACAAAAAACCGACGAAAAACAAAAGCCAACTTTCAAATTGATAAAACTAAAAACACTCTAAATTTGGTCACAAATTTCTCGCAATTTGCGACACATTTCCGACAAATTTAAATTAAATTTTATAAATTGGATAACGCGTCTGAATTGCGTCGCAGTTATAAAATATGTATACATTCTTGTTTGGTTATAATTATTAAAAATTTTGCCTAGTTTTGTCGGAAAAGCGTCGGAATTTTCGACGCATATATTTGTCGCAAATGCGTCAAGATTTGCGTCGGAATTTTGTAGGAATCGTATTTCAAACCATGAAATTTCCGATATTTATTTTTCGTCCGAAAAGCGTCGGAAATTGAGTATTGTGACAACAACGGAAATTTGCGTCGCAAATCCTGTTTTTTTCTAGTGGTGCATGTATTGCTCATCCACTCGTGGATTGTTCATCGACTCATAGATGGTTTATCCACATATGGATTGTTCATCCACACATGAATAATTTATTCACTCTGAAATGTTTTATAATAGCATAAAGATTGTTCATCCATATTTAACCACGCAAATATAGTTTTTCTGTATTTTACATGTTTGATTTGTGAGCATTTATTATCGTCACATTGCATAAGCTACATACTAACTAAACAAGGATACTTTGTTTTTTTGTCTTTCTGTTTTTCTCCAATAAAAAAGATATTAAATAATAATAAGTAATAACAATATTAAAACAGTATATTTTAGGGTATCTACTATAAATTTAGTCATGGATATTTATTATATCATTAAATAAATAAATAAATTTAATATAAAATTTATGTATATTTATCAGTGTTGTAAAAATCGGGATTAATCGGCCGATTAATCAGGATTAATCGCTAGTCAGACCTAAGCCGATTAAATTTTGCCTAGTCGGTTCAAAAATCGCTAGTCGGACCAAGTCGGGGCTAGTCGAGGTAGTCGGATTAATCAGGATTGTGGGTTTAGGGTAATGGTAAAGTGTTTTCACCCCAACCAAAAGATTGCGGGCTTGAGTCTTGAGATGACAACATTATCTTAAATTATCTTGGTGTTATCAATTTTATCCTAGATGTTCTATGTGTTGTCAATTTCATCCTAAATATTCTAGGTGGTGGTGTTAAAAAAAAATTATTAATTTTGAAAAAAAATGTTTATATCTTTTATTCCCATTTTTTATTTATTTTTTAATTAAAGTTTGAGAAAAAAAGTGTTCCAAAATATTAATTCTATAAAATTTATTAGTTCTAAAAAGGAGATATATTATTTTACTATTGTTCCCTGAGATTTTTAATTTGAAATGATAACAAATATAAAAATTGAAAACATATAAATTTTAATGAATCATTTTAGTAGTTTTTGAAAATTAAAATTAAAAAGAAATCAAAATTTTGAATGTAAGTTGCGACTCCGACTGGTTGTTATCACACACGAAGATGACCCGCTTTTCGTTTCTTATTCTTGTTCCAAGCCACATTTTCAACAGTAAGTTTATGTATTGACGAAACTTGAATAGTTTAAAAAAAACGACGAAAGGAAAATTTTTGAAAATTTTAGAAGGGGAGAGAAATCAATATTTTTAAAAAAATTTAACCTATTGACCGAAAAATTAAAAATACTGACAAAAATAAGGGAACGGTTATTGTAGAAATTGAGTTCGCGTTTTTATTATATATAGTAATGCAAATATATAATAATAATAATAATACTTGTTATTAGTGAGAAATATTCTAGTGTATTACCACTTATAAGATTAAAATAAATAATATAAATTACAAATTATATACCAAACTTGTTTTGAGTCAAGTCTTTGTTGGGTACTTCAAGTAGCTTCTTGATTAGATGATGCTTCATGTTAAATCTTTAACCGGCAACTTGATGACGCCTGTAACTGTTAACAAATGCTTCAGATATACTTTTGTTAGTTTTCTTGACTCTAGTTTCAACCTGTTGAGTCTTCCATTTATTCTAACGCTCGAAAGCC